>NW_025568345.1:0-11876 GCF_020424385.1 Procambarus clarkii | reverse complement strand
AGAAGGACGCCTGGCAACAAGCCAGAAGGACGCCTGGCAACAAGCCAGAAGGACGCCTGGCAACAAGCCAGAAGGACACCTGGCAACAAGCCAGAGGGACGCCTGGCAACAAGCCAGAAGGACGCCTGGCAACAAGCCAGAAGGACGCCTGGCAACAAGCCAGAAGGACGCCTGGCAACAAGCCAGAAGGACGCCTGGCAACAAGCCAGAAGGACGCCTGGCAACAAGCCAGAAGGACGCCTGGCACAAGCAGAGAACGCCTGGCAACAAAAAAGGGACGCCTGGCAACAAGCCAGAAGGACGCCTGGCAACAAGCCAGAAGGACGCCTGGCAACAAGCCAAAGGGACGCCTGGCAACAAGTCAGAGGGACGCCTGGCAACAAGCCAGAGGACGCCTGGCAACAAGCCAGAGGGACGCCTGGCAACAAGCCAGAAGGACGCCTGGCAACAAGCCAGAAGGACGCCTGGCAACAAGCCAGAAGGACGCCTGGCAACAAGCCAACAAGCCAGGGACGCCTGGCAACAAGCCAGAAGGACACCTGGCAACAAGCCAGAAGGACGCCTGGCAACAAGCCAGAAGGACGCCTGGCAACAAGCCAGAAGGACGCCTGGCAACAAGCCAGAAGGACGCCTGGCAACAAGCCAGAAGGACGCCTGGCAACAAGCCAGAAGGACGCCTGGCAACAAGCCAGAAGGACGCCTGGCAACAAGCCAGAAGGACGCCTGGCAAAGCCAGAGGACGCAACAAGCCAGAAGGACGCCTGGCAACAAGCCAGAAGGACGCCTGGCAACAAGCCAGAAGGACGCCTGGCAACAAGCCAGAAGGACGCCTGGCAACAAGCCAGAAGGACGCCTGGCAACAAGCCAGAGGGACGCCTGGCAACAAGCCAGAGGGACGCCTGGCAACAAGCCAGAAGGACGCCTGGCAACAAGCCAGAAGGACGCCTGGCAACAAGCCAGAAGGACGCCTGGCAACAAGCCAGAAGGACGCCTGGCAACAAGCCAGAAGGACGCCTGGCAACAAGCCAGAAGGACGCCTGGCAACAAGCCAGAAGGACGCCTGGCAACAAGCCAGAAGGACGCCTGGCAACAAGCCAGAAGGACGCCTGGCAACAAGCCAGAAGGACGCCTGGCAACAAGCCAGAAGGACGCCTGGCAACAAGCCAGAAGGACGCCTGGCAACAAGCCAGAGGGACGCCTGGCAACAAGCCAGAAGGACGCCTGGCAACAAGCCAGAAGGACGCCTGGCAACAAGCCAGAAGGACGCCTGGCAACAAGCCAGAAGGACGCCTGGCAACAAGCCAGAAGGACGCCTGGCAACAAGCCAGAAGGACGCCTGGCAACAAGCCAGAAGGACGCCTGGCAACAAGCCAGAGGGACGCCTGGCAACAAGCCAGAAGGACGCCTGGCAACAAGCCAGAAGGACGCCTGGCAACAAGCCAGAAGGACGCCTGGCAACAAGCCAGCGGGGCACGCTGGCAACAAGCCAGAAGGACGCCTGGCAACAAGCCAGAGGGACGCCTGGCAACAAGCCAGAAGGACGCCTGGCAACAAGCCAGAAGGACGCCTGGCAACAAGCCAGAAGGACGCCTGGCAACAAGCCAGAAGGACGCCTGGCAACAAGCCAGAAGGACGCCTGGCAACAAGCCAGAGGGACGCCTGGCAACAAGCCAGAAGGACGCCTGGCAACAAGCCAGAAGGACGCCTGGCAACAAGCCAGAAGGACGCCTGGCAACAAGCCAGAAGGACGCCTGGCAACAAGCCAGAAGGACGCCTGGCAACAAGCCAGACGGACGCCTGGCAACAAGCCAGAAGGACACCTGGCAACAAGCCAGAGGGACGCCTGGCAACAAGCCAGCAGGACGCCTGTGAACAAGCCAGAAGGAGGCCTGGCAACAAGCCAGAGGGACGCCTGGCAACAAGCCAGAAGGGACGCCTGGCAACAAGCCAGAAGGACACCTGGCAACAAGCCAGAAGGACGCCTGGCAACAAGCCAGAAGGACACCTGGCAACAAGCCAGAAGGACGCCTGGCAACATGCCAGATGGACGCCTGGCAACAAGCCAGAAGGACGCCTGGCAACAAGCCAGCAGGACGCCTGGCAACAAGCCAGAAGGACGCCTGGCAACAAGCCAGAAGGACGCCTGGCAACAAGCCAGAAGAACGCCTGGCAACAAGCAAAGAGGGACGCCTGGCAACAAGCCAGAAGGACACCTGGCAACAAGCCAGAAGGACGCCTGGCAACAAGCCAGAAGGACGCCTGGCAACAAGCCAGAGGGACGCCTGGCAACAAGCCAGAAGGACGCCTGGCAACAAGCCAGAGGGACGCCTGGCAACAAGCCAGAAGGACGCCTGGCAACAAGCCAGAAGGACACCTGGCAACAAGCCAGAAGGACGCCTGGCAACAAGCCAGAGGGACGCCTGGCAACAAGCCAGAAGGACGCCTGGCAACAAGCCAGAAGGACGCCTGGCAACAAGCCAGAAGGACGCCTGGCAACAAGCCAGAAGGACGCCTGGCAACAAGCCAGAAGGACGCCTGGCAACAAGCCAGAAGGACGCCTGGCAACAAGCCAGAAGGACGCCTGGCAACAAGCCAGCAGGACGCCTGGCAACAAGCCAGAAGGACGCCCTGGCAACAAGCCAGAGGGACGCCTGGCAACAAGCCAGCAGGACACCTGGCAACAAGCCAGAAGGACGCCTGGCAACAAGCCAGAAGGACACCTGGCAACAAGCCAGAAGGACGCCTGGCAACAAGCCAGAAGGACCCTGGCAACAAGCCAGAAGGACGCCTGGCAACAAGCCAGAAGGACGCCTGGCAACAAGCCAGAAGGACGCCTGGCAACAAGCCAGAGGGACGGGCAACAAGCCAGAAGGCAACTGGTCAAAGCCAGAGAGGACGCCTGGCAACAAGCCAGCAGGACGCCTGGCAACAAGCCAGAAGGACGCCTGGCAACAAGCCAGAAGGACGCCTGGCAACAAGCCAGAAGGACGCCTGGCAACAAGCCAGAAGGACGCCTGGCAACAAGCCAGAGGGACGCCTGGCAACAAGCCAGAAGGACGCCTGGCAACAAGCCAGAAGGACGCCTGGCAACAAGCCAGAGGGACGCCTGGCAACAAGCCAGAAGGACGCCTGGCAACAAGCCAGAAGGACACCTGGCAACAAGCCAGAAGGACGCCTGGCAACAAGCCAGAAGGACGCCTGGCAACAAGCCAGAAGGACGCCTGGCAACAAGCCAGAAGGACGCCTGGCAACAAGCCAGAAGGACGCCTGGCAACAAGCCAGAAGGACGCCTGGCAACAAGCCAGAAGGACGCCTGGCAACAAGCCAGAAGGACGCCTGGCAACAAGCCAGAAGGACGCCTGGCAACAAGCCAGAAGGACGCCTGGCAACAAGCCAGAAGGACGCCTGGCAACAAGCCAGAAGGACGCCTGGCAACAAGCCAGAAGGACGCCTGGCAACAAGCCAGAAGGACGCCTGGCAACAAGCCAGAAGGACGCCTGGCAACAAGCCAGAAGGACGCCTGGCAACAAGCCAGAAGGACGCCTGGCAACAAGCCAGAGGGACGCCTGGCAACAAGCCAGAAGGACGCCTGGCAACAAGCCAGAAGGACGCCTGGCAACAAGCCAGAAGGACGCCTGGCAACAAGCCAGAAGGACGCCTGGCAACAAGCCAGAAGGACGCCTGGCAACAAGCCAGAAGGACGCCTGGCAACAAGCCAGAAGGACGCCTGGCAACAAGCCAGAGGGACGCCTGGCAACAAGCCAGAAGGACGCCTGGCAACAAGCCAGAAGGACACCTGGCAACAAGCCAGAAGGACGCCTGGCAACAAGCCAGAAGGACGCCTGGCAACAAGCCAGAAGGACGCCTGGCAACAAGCCAGAAGGACGCCTGGCAACAAGCCAGAAGGACGCCTGGCAACAAGCCAGAAGGACGCCTGGCAACAAGCCAGAAGGACGCCTGGCAACAAGCCAGAAGGACGCCTGGCAACAAGCCAGAAGGACGCCTGGCAACAAGCCAGAAGGACGCCTGGCAACAAGCCAGAAGGACGCCTGGCAACAAGCCAGAAGGACACCTGGCAACAAGCCAGAGGGACGCCTGGCAACAAGCCAGAGGGACGCCTGGCAACAAGCCAGAGGGACGCCTGGCAACAAGCCAGAAGGACGCCTGGCAACAAGCCAGAAGGACGCCTGGCAACAAGCCAGAAGGACACCTGGCAACAAGCCAGAAGGACGCCTGGCAACAAGCCAGAGGGACACCTGGCAACAAGCCAGAAGGACGCCTGGCAACAAGCCAGAAGGACGCCTGGCAACAAGCCAGAAGGACGCCTGGCAACAAGCCAGAGGGACGCCTGGCAACAAGCCAGAAGGACGCCTGGCAACAAGCCAGAAGGACGCCTGGCAACAAGCCAGAAGGACGCCTGGCAACAAGCCAGAAGGACGCCTGGCAACAAGCCAGAAGGACGCCTGGCAACAAGCCAGAAGGACGCCTGGCAACAAGCCAGAAGGACGCCTGGCAACAAGCCAGAAGGACGCCTGGCAACAAGCCAGAAGGACGCCTGGCAACAAGCCAGAAGGACGCCTGGCAACAAGCCAGAAGGACGCCTGGCAACAAGCCAGAAGGACGCCTGGCAACAAGCCAGAAGGACGCCTGGCAACAAGCCAGAGGGACGCCTGGCAACAAGCCAGAAGGACACCTGGCAACAAGCCAGAAGGACGCCTGGCAACAAGCCAGAAGGACACCTGGCAACAAGCCAGAAGGACGCCTGGCAACAAGCCAGAAGGACACCTGGCAACAAGCCAGAAGGACGCCTGGCAACATGCCAGATGGACGCCTGGCAACAAGCCAGAAGGACGCCTGGCAACAAGCCAAGGACGCCTGGCAGCCAAGGGACGCCTGGCAACAAGCCAGAAGGACGCCTGGCAACAAGCCAGAAGGACGCCTGGCAACAAGCCAGAAGGACACCTGGCAACAAGCCAGAAGGACGCCTGGCAACAAGCCAGAGGGACGCCTGGCAACAAGCCAAGAGGGACGCATGGCAACAAGCCAGAAGGACCCCTGGCAACAAGCCAGAAGGACGCCTGGCAACAAGCCAGAAGGACGCCTGGCAACAAGTCAGAAGGACGCCTGGCAACAAGCCAGAGGGACGCCTGGCAACAAGCCAGAAGGACTCCTGGCAACAAGCCAGAAGGACGCCTGGCAACAAGCCAGAAGGACACCTGGCAACAAGCCAGAGGGACGCCTGGCAACAAGCCAGCAGGACACCTGGCAACAAGCCAGAAGGACGCCTGGCAACAAGCCAGAAGGACGCCTGGCAACAAGCCAGAAGGACGCCTGGCAACAAGCCAGAAGGACGCCTGGCAACAAGCCAGAAGGACGCCTGGCAACAAGCCAGAAGGACGCCTGGCAACAAGCCAGAAGGACGCCTGGCAACAAGCCAGAAGGACGCCTGGCAACAAGCCAGAAGGACGCCTGGCAACAAGCCAGAAGGACGCCTGGCAACAAGCCAGAAGGACGCCTGGCAACAAGTCAGAAGGACGCCTGGCAACAAGCCAGAAGACGCCTGGCAACAAGTCAGAAGGACGCCTGGCAACAAAGCCAGAAGGACACCTGGCAACAAGCCAGAAGGACGCCTGGCAACAAGCCAGAAGGACACCTGGCAACAAGCCAGAAGCCTGGCAACAAGCCAGCAGGGCACCTGGCAACAAGCCAGAAGGACGCCTGGCAACAAGCCAGAAGGACGCCTGGCAACAAGCCAGAAGGACGCCTGGCAACAAGCCAGAAGGACGCCTGGCAACAAGCCAGAAGGACGCCTGGCAACAAGCCAGAAGGACGCCTGGCAACAAGCCAGAAGGACGCCTGGCAACAAGCCAGAAGGACGCCTGGCAACAAGCCAGAAGGACGCCTGGCAACAAGCCAGAAGGACGCCTGGCAACAAGCCAGAAGGACGCCTGGCAACAAGCCAGAAGGACGCCTGGCAACAAGCCAGAAGGACGCCTGGCAACAAGCCAGAAGGACGCCTGGCAACAAGCCAGAGGGACGCCTGGCAATAAGTCAGAGGGGACGCCTGGCAACAAGCCAGAGGGACGCCTGGCAACAAGCCAGCAGGACGCCTGGGAACAAGCCAGTAGGACGCCTGGCAACAAGCCAGCAGGACGCCTGGCAACAAGCCAGAAGGACGCCTGGCAACAAGCCAGAGGGACGCCTGGCAACAGGCCAGAGGGACGCCTGGCAACAAGCCAGCAGGACGCCTGGCAACAAGCCAGAAGGACGCCTGGCAACAAGCCAGAGGGACGCCTGGCAACAAGCCAGCAGGGCACCTGGCAACAAGCCAGAAGGACGCCTGGCAACAAGCCAGAGGGACGCCTGGCAACAAGCCAGAAGGACGCCTGGCAACAAGCCAGAAGGACGCCTGGCAACAAGTCAGAAGGACGCCTGGCAACAAGCCAGAAGGACGCCTGGCAACAAGCCAGAAGGACGCCTGGCAACAAGCCAGAAGGACGCCTGGCAACAAGCCAGAAGGACGCCTGGCAACAAGCCAGAAGGACGCCTGGCAACGAAGCCAGAAGGACGCCTGGCAACAAGCCAGAAGGACGCCTGGCAACAAGCCAGAGGGACGCCTGGCAACAAGCCAGAGGACTGGCAACCATTGGCAACAAGCCAGAAGGACGCCTGGCAACAAGCCAGAAGGACGCCTGGCAACAAGTCAGAAGGACGCCTGGCAACAAGCCAGAGGGACGCCTGGCAACAAGAAAGAAGGACGCCTGGCAACAAGCCAGAAGGACACCTGGCAACAAGCCAGAGGGACGCCTGGCAACAAGCCAGCAAGGCACCTGGCAACAAGCCAGAAGGACGCCTGGCAACAAGCCAGAAGGACGCCTGGCAACAAGCCAGAGGGACGGTTGGCAACAAGCCAGAGGGACGCCTGGCAACAAACCAGCAGGACGCCTGGCAACAAGCCAGAAGGACGCCTGGCAACAAGCCAGAGGGACGCCTGGCAACAAGCCAGAAGGACGCCTGGCAACAAGCCAGGGGACGCCTGGCAACAAGCCAGAAGGACGCCTGGCAACAAGCCAGAAGGACGCCTGGCAACAAGCCAGAAGGACGCCTGGCAACAAGCCAGAAGGACGCCTGGCAACAAGCCAGAAGGACGCCTGGCAACAAGCCAGAAGGACGCCTGGCAACAAGCCAGAAGGACGCCTGGCAACAAGCCAGAAGGACGCCTGGCAACAAGCCAGAGGGACGCCTGGCAACAAGTCAGAAGGACGCCTGGCAACAAGCCAGAGGGACGCCTGGCAACAAGCCAGCAGGACGCCTGGGAACAAGCCAGTAGGACGCCTGGCAACAAGCCAGCAGGACGCCTGGCAACAAGCCAGAAGGACGCCTGGCAACAAGCCAGAAGGACGCCTGGCAACAAGCCAGAGGGACGCCTGGCAACAAGCCAGCAGGACGCCTGGCAACAAGCCAGAAGGACGCCTGGCAACAAGCCAGAAGGACGCCTGGCAACAAGCCAGAAGGACGCCTGGCAACAAGCCAGAAGGACGCCTGGCAACAAGCCAGAAGGACGCCTGGCAACAAGCCAGAGGGACGCCTGGCAACAAGCCAGAAGGACGCCTGGCAACAAGCCAGAAGGACGCCTGGCAACAAGCCAGAAGGACGCCTGGCAACAAGCCAGAGGGACGCTTGGCAACAAGCCAGATGGACGCCTGGCAACAAGCCAGAAGGACACCTGGCAACAAGCCAGAAGGACGCCTGGCAACAAGCCAGAAGGACACCTGGCAACAAGCCAGAGGGACGCCTGGCAACAAGCCAGAAGGACACCTGGCAACAAGCCAGAGGGACGCCTGGCAACAAGCCAGAAGGACGCCTGGCAACAAGCCAGAAGGACGCCTGGCAACAAGCCAGAGGGACGCCTGGCAACAAGAGGGACGCCTGGCAACAAGCCAGAAGGACCCTGGCAACAAGTCAGAAGGACGCCTGGCAACAAGCCAGAGGGACGCCTGGCAACAAGCCAGAAGGGCACCTGGCAACAAGCCAGAAGGACGCCTGGCAACAAGCCAGAGGGACGCCTGGCAACAAGCCAGCAGGACGCCTGGCAACAAGCCAGAAGGACGCCTGGCAACAAGCCAGAAGGGCACGCCTGGCAACAAGCCAGAGGGACGCCTGGCAACAAGCCAGAAGGACGCCTGGCAACAAGCCAGAAGGACGCCTGGCAACAAGCCAGAAGGACGCCTGGCAACAAGCCAGAAGGACGCCTGGCAACAAGCCAGAAGGACGCCTGGCAACAAGCCCGAAGGACGCCTGGCAACAAGCCAGAAGGACGCCTGGCAACAAGCCAGAAGGACGCCTGGCAACAAGCCAGAAGGACGCCTGGCAACAAGCCAGAGGGACGCCTGGCAACAAGCCAGAAGGACGCCTGGCAACAAGCCAGAGGGACGCCTGGCAACAAGCCAGAAGGACGCCTGGCAACAAGCCAGAAGAACGCCTGGCAACAAGCCAGCAGGACGCCTGGCAACAAGCCAGAAGGACGCCTGGCAACAAGCCAGAGGGACGCCTGGCAACAAGCCAGAGGGACGCCTGGCAACAAGCCAGAGGGACGCCTGGCAACAAGCCAGAAGGACGCCTGGCAACAAGCCAGAAGGACGCCTGGCAACAAGCCAGAAGGACGCCTGGCAACAAGCCAGAAGGACGCCTGGCAACAAGCCAGAGGGACGCCTATCAACAAGCCAGAAGGACCCCTGGCAACAAGCCAGAAGGACGCCTGGCAACAAGCCAGAAGGACGCCTGGCAACAAGCCAGAAGGACGCCTGGCAACAAGCCAGAAGGACGCCTGGCAACAAGCCAGAAGGACGCCTGGCAACAAGCCAGAAGGACGCCTGGCAACAAGCCAGAAGGACGCCTGGCAACAAGCCAGAAGGACGCCTGGCAACAAGCCAGAAGGACGCCTGGCAACAAGCCAGAAGGACGCCTGGCAACAAGAAAGAAGGACGCCTGGCAACAAGCCAGAAGGACGCCTGGCAACAAGCCAGAGGGACGCCTGGCAACAAGCCAGCAGGACACCTGGCAACAAGCCAGAAGGACGCCTGGCAACAAGCCAGAGGACACCTGGCAACAAGCCAGAAGGACGCCTGGCAACAAGCCAGAGGGACACCTGGCAACAAGCCAGAAGGACGCCTGGCAACAAGCCAGAGGGACGCCTGGCAACAAGCCAGAAGGACGCCTGGCAACAAGCCAGAGGGACGCCTGGCAACAAGCCAGAAGGACGCCTGGCAACAAGCCAGAGGAGACGCCTGGCAACAAGCCAGAAGGACGCCTGGCAACAAGCCAGAAGGACACCTGGCAACAAGCCAGCAGGACGCCTGGCAACAACAAAGTAGGACGCCTGGCAACAAGCCAGAAGGACGCCTGGCAACAAGCCAGAAGGACGCCTGGCACAAGCCAGAAGGGACGCCTGGCAACAAGCCAGAGGGACGCCTGGCAACAAGCCAGAGGGACGCCTGGCAACAAGCCAGAGGGACGCCTGGCAACAAGAAGAGAGAGGACGCCTGGCAACAAGCCAGAGGGACGCCTGGCAACAAGAAAGAAGGACTCCTGGCAACAAGCCAAAGGACACCATGAACGCCAGAAGGACACCTGGTCACAAGCCAAAGGGACGCCTGGCAACAAGCCAGCAGGACACCTGGCAACAAGCCAGAAGGACGCCTGGCAACAAGCCAGAAGGACGCCTGGCAACAAGCCAGAAGGACGCCTGGCAACAAGCCAGAAGGACGCCTGGCAACAAGCCAGAAGGACGCCTGGCAACAAGCCAGAAGGACGCCTGGCAACAAGCCAGAAGGACGCCTGGCAACAAGCCAGAAGGACGCCTGGCAACGAGCCAGAAGGACGCCTGGCAACAAGCCAGTATGACGCCTGGCAACAAGCCAGAAAGACGCCTGGCAACAAGCCAGAAGGACGCCTGGCAACAAGCCAGAAGGACGCCTGGCAACAAGCCAGAAGGACGCCTGGCAACAAGCCAGAGGGACGCCTGGCAACATGCCAGAAGGACACCTGGTCACAAGCCAAAGGGACGCCTGGCAACAAGCCAGAAGGACACCTGGTCACAAGCCAAAGGGACGCCTGGCAACAAGCCAGAAGGACACCTGGCAACAAGCCAGAGGGACGCCTGGCAACAAGAAAGAAGGACGCCTGGCAACAAGCCAGAAGGACGCCTGGCAACTAGCCAGAGGGACGCCAGGCAACAAGCCAGAAGGACGCCTGGCAACAAGCCAGAAGGACGCCTGGCAACAAGCCAGAAGGACGCCTGGCAACAAGCCAGAAGGACGCCTGGCAACAAGCCAGAAGGGCGCCTGGCAACACGCCCGAAGTGTTATACTCAAATTCTGTCAGTTGAAATGTAACCAATCACAGGCGAGTAGGCCTCTGACGTCATGCCAGACAGAGGAGCATCAGCGATGCTCCCAGCAGCCTCAGTTATCCTCACAGGCTCAGAGTAGAAGGACCTCGGCTAGGCAGATATATACCTTGCTATCTCAGTCAATAAATATATACATAAGCGACTACTGTGTCTACCTTCTACCCGAACAAGGCAAACGAATACTGGTAGCAGCAGTGGGATCCAGAATTTTTTTTTCTGGAAAGAAAAGTTCAAGTACCCAGCATCGCCTCGTGTTCCAGCCGCCACCGCCACCGCCATAAGCCGCCATCCTGCCACCCACGCATCAAATATTGTGCCAGACCGGGGTCCTGCCATCAACAACTACTCCAGGCCAACGTTTCAGAAGTAAGGGTCAATATTTTCCTGTGAGAACGCTCATTCATCAGTGAGGAGGAAGGAAGCTTCCCGCGCCAGCTATTTTTGAACCTCGCGCCACCACGTGGGAACCACCTAGTGCACCCACCACCACCACCGCCACCCAAGCTGACAGTATCTAAGCTTTGTGAGTGTTCAAGCTACTGCAATCGTCGTCAGCCATCGTCGCAAGTATCAACTGGTTATTCCATCGTCGCAATATTGTCGTCGTCAGAATTTATCTTCGTGCTTCTAGCGTGAACAGTGTGGGGTCCCTGAGTTTCGCGCCACCGCCGCCAGGAGCGCTGCTGTCGAACCAGATTGTAAACAAACCCTCACACGTGCCACTTCACAAGCCCTGCCACCGTTTTTGTGTTGGCCGCTGTTATACTGCAAATCGTACAGCCCTGAGTTAAGTAATTGTGAGCAAAGATATCGTGTGCTATGTTTTAATGAGGTTTAACGTAAATATATCCAGAATATCCTGTGAATTACCCATTCAGTGACTTGTTAAATATTGGAGCCGCCTCAGTACTCAACTCCCCACAATTTCCTTGTGTGATTTCAACATTCCTGCTTCTTACAGTAATTTCATTGAATTTTAATTGTTCTCCTAGAGTGTTATTGGTAAATTTAACTTCCAGTGAAGTAAGAAATCCTTGTTTTAGTAGCATTTAAGGATTTGTGCAATATAATTTTTTTTAATTCCCTCAGGCCTAAAATTTAAATTTATTCCTTCAACATTGCATATTATAATTTTTTTTACCATAGTTATATACATTCCTGTGTCCAGTTTATGTGCTACATACATATTTCTTGCATTGCCACTTGCTGTGTGAATCTTTTTTAATGAAATTTTGCAATTGCACTTCCAGTTTTTATATTCTCAATTGCTGTGCTTAGTCTGGTTTAATTAATTTACATACATCTAATTCCAGTCATTTTGTTAATGAAAGATTGCTAAATTTAGTTTACAATTGCTTGTTCTTAATATTTTCTTGCCTAGCCCAATTTAATAATTTTATTTCTGCCATTTTTACTTAGCCAAGTTGATATTTTTTTGTGTTTATTTTTGTGTATACTATTTCTG
>NW_025568344.1:0-12777 GCF_020424385.1 Procambarus clarkii | reverse complement strand
GCTGAGTGGCCAGCTTCCCGCAGCGTGCAGCAGGCCCCAGTCACAGCTGGCCACCAGTCTCAACGCTGAGTGGCCAGCTTCCCGCAGCGTGCAGCAGGCCCCAGTCACAGCTGGCCACCAGTCCCAACGCTGAGTGGCCAGCTTCCCGCAGCGTGCAGCAGGCCCCAGTCACAGCTGGCCACCAGTCCCAACGCTGAGTGGCCAGCTTCCCGCAGCGTGCAGCAGGCCCCAGTCACAGCTGGCCACCAGTCCCAACGCTGAGTGGCCAGCTTCCCGCAGCGTGCAGCAGGCCCCAGTCACAGCTGGCCACCAGTCTCAACGCTGAGTGGCCAGCTTCCCGCAGCGTGTAGCAGGCGCCAGTCACAGCTGGCCACCAGTCCCAACGCTGAGTGGCCAGCTTCTCGCAGCGTGTAGCAGGCCCCAGTCACAGCTGGCCACCAGTCCCAACGCTGAGTGGCCAGCTTCCCGCAGCGTGTAGCAGGCCCCAGTCACAGCTGGCCACCAGTCCCAACGCTGAGTGGCCAGCTTCCCGCAGCGTGTAGCAGGCCCCAGTCACAGAATCCGTAAGCCACTGAATTGGTGGCAGCGTTCCACAGGGTAGTGTGCTTGGACCCCTGCTGCGGATAGTCTATTTCAACGATCTGCTTCATCTCTTTCTTCAAGCTCAAGCTTATGCTGATGACTATACACTAACCTCCTTCTTCGCGTTACGTGCAGATGGCATGAAGGTTTTCTCCTCTCCATGACTGCTCGACTGGAGATGTTGGGAGACGTGGCGCTCACAGTTTTTTTATTTTTCCTACCACAGACGTGGCCACACAGACGTGGCCACAATGCTAACCAGCATATATACATTTTCTTCTGTCCTCCATGGACAGGGTTAGAGAAGTGTTAAACATATAGTTCAAGGGTTTATTGAACACTCAACCACAGAAGGTGATTCGGTGCTTTTAAAATGCTAAGCTAACTACATACGTAAATACATAGATACACAGATTTACGTATGTCCTACATAAAGTGTTAGATGTGTCTTTTACATAGTGTTATTAATGTACATTCACAAAGGTGAAATGTAATTCTGATCAGCTTCCATATATACTTATACACATACATATACATACACATACACACACATGCATTCACATACATTTGTCTCTTTTACTCTGACAGGGTGAGATAGCCGATAGAGAAACTAGTGTGCAATTAAGCACTTAATCACTGATTAAGGTGATTAAGGTGCTTTTACAAGCTCAGGTTATATAGTTATATCACATACATACATTGTATAATTGATACATTACATGGTTAATCTTGGATACAAGTCCAATATATCATCAAGTGTTCCAGTACTCATATAGTAGTTACAGAGTTCAGCATACCTCAGCCCAGGAGGGCGAAAGTCAGTCAGTATGGGACATGTCGGAAATCCGACACAATTTAATAATATTATACAGGCAGATAATATTGCTGCCATTGTATACACAAGTTAACCCATAGAAAATGTAACTTGTAGTGGAATTATCCGTCTATAGAAAACGGGATATCATTACCACATACTATTATAAATTCACCAGCTATTCTGCTGGGAATTATTCTTAAATACATTAGTCTTTGGACTTTACCATCCTAAAAACATATCATATAAATTAACTTAATTATCAATATTAAAATAGAGTAAATGTGACCCTTCTATCACTTTCTGTCATCTGGACAATGTAGACCAGTAGCGTCAGTTGTGAGGGAGTGGTCAGCCATTGTTATTGTCTTAGACCAGAGGCGCACGGGAGCAAATGCGGCTCCTGTTAATTTCTCTTGGACGAAGAGTTATGGAAAGCAAAGGTCTTCTATCATCAACACGCTGTCATCAAATACAAGGAAAGTGTTCTGCCGAAACCCGTTTATCTAATCATTTCTGGCCAGTTAAATGTTAGGTAGATAAGGGCGAGCCGGTTAGAATGCGAAATCGCCTCATACAAAAGGTAATTAAGCCTTGGTCTTTATGGTTCAATGTACAGTGTTTTCTCTGATATAGCTGTCATATATTAGGATTCTGGCTTTATAGCAAGCGCCCTTTTGACAGGTCAAGACGAGGAAGCATGTTTTGTGCATCAGTTACCAGGGTGATGGAAGCTGCCTCACACGAGGAAAATTTGGTGTCTACATCCTAGTTATACCTGGTGGACTAAGGCCTGCTGTACAAATAAGATAAGGAACCTCTTTAATGTATGTAGTCTAATACTGTAGTTTGATTGGCTGCATATATATAAATTCAATATAAACCCCCCTAATGTGTAGAGGATCGATTTGTGAGATTATTGCAGAAATACAGTCCACTTAACATCATACAAATTGCTATCGAAATATATAAATTAATGTAAATATAAATTCTATATAAATTCATATAAATTAAAATATATAAATCTCACAGGTCGCTTCCCACAGGCGGTAGTGTACCCAATACCCATCCCATGGGCGGAAATGTACCCATCCCATGGGCGGTAGTGTACCCATCCCGTGGGCGGTAGTGTACCCATCCCATGGGCGGTAGTGTACCCATCCCGTGGGCGGTAGTGTACCATCCCGTGGGCGGTAGTGTACCCATCCCATGGGCGGTAGTGTACCCATCCCGTGGGCGGTAGTGTACCCATCCCGTGGGCGGTAGTGTACCCATCCCGTGGGCGGTAGTGTACCCATCCCGTGGGCGGTAGTGTACCCATCCCGTGGATGGTAGTGTACCCATCCCGTGGGCGGTAGTGTACCCATCCCGTGGGTGGTAGTGTACCCATCCCGTGGGTGGTAGTGTACCCAATACCCATCCCGTGGGCGGTAGTGTACCCATCCCGTGGGTGGTAGTGTACCCAATACCCATCCCGTGGGCGGTAGTGTACCCATCCCGTGGGCTGTAGTGTACCCATCCCGTGGGCGTTAGTGTACCAATCCCGTGGGCTGTAGTGTACCCAATACCCATCCCGTGGGCGGTAGTGTACCCAATACCCATCCCGTGGGCGGTAGTGTACCCATCCCGTGGGCGGTAGTGTACCCATCCCGTGGGCGGTAGTGTACCCATCCCGTGGGCGGTAGTGTACCCACACCGTGGGCGGTAGTGTACCCATCCCGTGGGCGGTAGTGTACCCATCCCGTGGGCGGTAGTGTACCCATCCCGTGGGCGGTAGTGTACCCATCCCGTGGGCGGTAGTGTACCCATCCCGTGGGTGGTAGTGTACCCATCCCGTGGGTGGTAGTGTAACCCATCCCGTGGGCGGTAGTGTACCCATCCCGTGGGTGGTAGTGTACCCATCCCGTGGGCGGTAGTGTACCCATCCCGTGGGCGGTATAGGTACCCATCCCGTGGGTGGAAGTGTACCCATCCCGTGGGTGTTAGTGTACCCATCCCGTGGGCGGTAGTGTACCCATCCCGTGGGCGGTAGTGTACCCAATACCCACCGTGAGCACCGAGTCATAACCACTACCATGTCTGCCAAAATCTGTCGGTCGGGTCAAGGCTGTTTTTAGCTCTGCCAACCCTCCTCCGAAGCTCCCCGCTTGGCTCCGGCTTCAGCTTGCTTCTCTGCCTCCGAACACAGGAAAGATGGCCTCAATCACCTAAAATAATTGAATCATGTTTCTGCCTTGATGTCCGCGGCACGGACCACATTGCCCTGCCTCCTGGTTCATGGGATATTGCCCTGGGAATGGTGGTAACCTCAGGAATTTTTCCATCTAAGTTTGTTGATCCAATTGTAATGTGTTTGGGGAGTGTTGACCTTAAAAGCGGCCACCACAACCACTTGTTGACCAGTCAATACGTACACTTTTGTCCTAGACATATTCCACAACTTGAATAAACTCTCAGTGTATGTACACCTATTAGTTGTGTACACCTCTCAGTGTATGTACACCTAGAAGCTGTGTATACCTCTCAGTGTATGTAGTGTGTCCCTTCCTCTTCCTGGGTACACCTCTCAGTGTCCTTTCCTCCTCCCCACCATTCCCACTCCTTTGTCCCCTTGTCCGGCCCCCCCCACTATTCTCCATTCCACTGTCCCCTCACCCCCACCATCCCCAACTCCCCCGTCCCCTCGTCCTCCCCACCATTCCCCACTCCCTCCTCCTATGCATTCCCAAATGATCTGATGCTTCAATTAGAAATTATGAATATCAAGTGATCTGATGTTCCCATCACTGAAATATAAGAAAAAACAGTTAAAAAAACAAATAAGACAATGAAAAAATACAAAATAAACTATACTCAGGAAATGAACGGTATGGTAAACAACACAGCTCAATTCCAACGCAATGTCACACAAAATAGGTAAATCAAAATTAAAATCAATCGAAATTTATAAAAGTTCAATTTATCAATGAAATCGGAAACATTGAAATGGAATCGTAACATATTTAGTATAGCGTGTGTTGCTCTTACGTGAAACAGATGGTGCTATTAAAAAAAAAGTATGTTTTTACCTATCACAGGTGTGTGGCATCTATATAGTAGGTATATAAAAACACGCATGTATTCGAATGGAATATTGTGTCAAAATTTCAAAGCAATCGGCAAAGAACTTTCGGAGATTACAGCGTGTGTGGCTCTTACGTCCAACAGATGGCGCTGTTTTTCATAACAAGGATGTTTTTACCTGTCCCAGGTAAGGCATGAGTGTAGTAGGTATATAAAAACACGCGCCTATTCGAATGCAATATTGTATAAAAATTTCAAAGCAATCAGTAAAGAGGATTCGAAGATTCCCCTCATATGAAAAACACTTGAAAAACACAGTTTTTGAAAAAAAAAAAAAAAATTCCCATCAAAGACGTGACATCTGTATAGTATGTATATAGAAACCTGCTCAGATGCAAATGGAACGTTGTGTCAAAATTTCAAAGCAATCGGTGAAGAAATTTCGGAGATTACAGCGTGTGTTTCTCTTACATCCAACAGATGGCGCTGTTTTAAAAAAAAAACACATGTTTTTTCCTGTCACAGGTGAGGCATGTATATAGTAGATATATAAAAACACGAGCCTATTCGAATGTAAACGTTGTGTAAAAATGTCAAAGCAATCGGTAAAGAGGTTTCGAAGATTTCCCTCACAAAAATAAACATGAAAAACACAGTTTTTCAGAAAAAGGAATTTTTTTTTACCGTCACAGACGTGACATCTATATAGTATGTATATAAAAATCTGCTCGGATGTGAATAGAACGTTGTGTGAAAAGAGATTAGCGGTTATGCACGAACGAACATTTCCATTTTTATTTATATATATATTATTATTGTGGAAAATTTTCCACCAACATTATGGCATAACATGTCTTAGCAATGGTCTAATAAAACACTTGGACCAGGCATAGCTTTTTATAGAACAAACTAAGCTCTCTGAGATAGTGTCAAATCTGCATATTACGACCATTTTGTGATCACCATTCCAGAAGGCCTACTTAATTTTTTTTTATCCATATCAGGACATGTAATTACATTTAACACCTATAAGCATATGCACCGCACTGCACAATATCGCACTTAGTCACTCTGAGCACCGTACAGGACGTATAACGTCCCAATCGTCACACACGGGGAATTATTTACAGGGATTACGCCACTTCACCACCCCTGTCAAACATACTTAACAAGGGGACGGATCCCGCTTGGGATGCCAATTATGTTACGGCCCTCTCGGGTCGCAACTGGGTTCGTACTCTGATGTTATTAGAGGAAGGGTATCCGGCCCCAAGCCAGTAGTGGCTTTCAAGGGATGAGATCCGTGACGCAAGTAAAATAAAAGGGGAAGGGAAAGAAAGGCAAAAACTTAAGATTATAATTAATACCTTCACCAATAAATAATATATAAAAGTTACACAGGGGGAGGGGTATTAACACTTATTTACACTGTAGTCTTCTTCTGAAGACTCTGGATCCTTTCGGTGCTGAGTCCTCGGTGCTCTCGTGGTCTCTTGACGAATCCTTCGATCAAGCTGAGTCTACCCCTGACACAGGCCAGCCAAAACACAGTTCCACTGGGGCACCGCCGTGGAGGCCGTCAACCACAAGTCCAGCAGAACAGCTGGCAGGTTCCGGATCAGCAACGCTGGTCAGGCCACTCCACGAGCGATACTAGGGTAGCGCCCTAGTCAGGAGCCTCGTGTGATACCACAGATCACTCTCCTGTCTACAATACCCCAGTGGTTAATCGTCTCCAGCAGTCGGTCCCGGGTACGACAATCCTTCACTGCTGCTTCACAGGCAGGGTAACACCACAGTGTTCATCCGGGAGCCGACTCACAGCTGCTGCAGCAAAGCACAAGGTATGGGGACGGCTGCCTTGGGTAGACTGACTCAACTTCCCTTACAGCAGTCCCAGGTCGACTCTGTAAGCAGACACGTCATCAATAACAGGGACACACTAAAGCACCTCACTTACAGGCTCAGACACAAACGCCTGACGTATCCACTCCCTAGATGGCGTTGTCGTCTGAGCACCACCTCACCAGAGGTCAGCAGCGGCTGTGTTGTGAGCTGAACCGGACTGGAAACTGGCCCTTGTGGCCAGTACACCTTGTCCTCACCAGGTGTCGTCGTCCATTTGGTGGGGGTTTCGGGAGCTGACCCACAGATGGCGCGGTCGTCACTGCTCCGTGCTCGGACGCTGGATCCGGGTTCGTAACAACCATATTAACTAAGTTAATCAGTGTTTGACAATATTTGATATAGTGCAATTACTTAAAGACAATTAAAGAATACATTTGCAATAAATAAATTCATATCATTACATAATCTAGTCATTGTTTATAATAATTCATATGTGGGAAGATGAGAAATCAAAGGATAGGCTAAAATAATTAGTAACCAGAGACCAGATTCACGAAAGCACTTACGAACGTATACATCTTTCCTCAATCTTTGACGGCTTTGTTTACATTTATTAAACAGTTTACAAGCATGAAAACTTGCCAATCAACTGTTGTTATTGTTATAAACAGCCTCCTGGTGCTTCGGAGCTCATTAACTGTTTAATAATTGTAAACAAAGGCACCAAAGATTGAGAAAAGACGTACAGGCATGTAAGTGCTTGCGTAACTGCTTTCTTGAATCTGGCCAGATCAATGCTACTGCATTTATAAGCATTATTGTTTCCCCTGAAGCCTAGCAGGGGTTTCACACCGTTCCTCCACATGCACTGGGGCTCTGTCAACCATGCACTGGGGCTCTGTCAACCAGCACTCGGGCTCTGTCAACCATGCACTCGGGCTCTGTCAACCATGCACTCGGGTTCTGTCAACCATGCACTGGGGCTCTGTCAACCATGCACTCGGGCTCTGTCAACCATGCACTCGGGCTCTGTCAACAATACACTCGGGCTCTGTCAACCATACACTCTTACAGTGACCACAACACAGCAGTTGCAACATCAGGATCTGCGGGTTGGTACAAGAATTCAACCAACTACGAACCACTTAGTTTGATGAAAGGGAACAGTAGAGCAACAGAAGTACACTTACATCGCATCAGGCTTGGATACCCATGTGCATGGGGAATAGGCTTACAGGTTCCGGAAGATGAGAGGAAATGTCAACACTGTGGAGAAATGCCCGACAGACCACTGGAACATTATCTAACACAGTGCACAGTTACAGCCACAACAGACCACTGGAACATTATCTAACACAGTGCACAGTTACAAACCCATTAAGATTTCAACTTAGATTCAACAGAGCGGAAGAAGTTGTTAAACACATATGGCCAAATCTTACTGAAGCGACCATACGAGTCATAAATACTCATACTCCGCCCAAGTAAAACAGAAACAAGCAACACTTAGTGGGCCAGCCAGAGGCTTAGGGCCCGCGCAGTGGGCCGGCCAGAGGCTTAGGGCCCGCCCAGTGGACCAGCCAGAGGCTTAGGGCCCACGCAGGAATATTCCTGCAAAAAAAAAAAACATACACTCGGGCTCTGTCAACCATGCATCGGGCTCTGTCAACCATGCACTCGGGCTCTGTCAACCATACACTCGGCCTCTGTCAACCATACACTCGGGCTCTGTCAACCATGCACTCGGGCTCTGTCAACCATGCACTCGGGCTCTGTCAACTATGCACTCGGGTTCTGTCAACCATGCACTCGGGCTCTGTCAACAATGCACTCAGGCACTGTTAACTATGCACTCGGGCTCTGTCAACCACGCACTCGGGATCTGTCAAAAATGAACTGGGGCTCTGTCAATCATGCACTTAGGCTCTGTCAACCATGCACTCCGGGCTCTGTCAACCATGCACTCAGGATCTGTCAACCATACACTCCGGGCTCTGTCAACCATGCACTGGGGCTCTGTCAATCATGCACTTAGGCTCTGTCAACCATGCACTCCGGGCTCTGTCAACCATGCACTCAGGATCTGCCAACTATGCACACAGGCTCTGTCAACCATGCACTCGGGCTCTGTCAACTATGCACTCGGGCTCTGTCAAAATGCACTGGGGCTCTGTCAAACATGCACTCGGGCTCTGTCAAAAATGCACTGGGGCTCTGTCAACCAAGCACTCGAGCTCTGTCAAAAATGCACTGGGGTTCTGTCAACCATGCACTGGGGCTCTGTCAACCATGATCTCGGGCTCTGTCAACCATGCTCTCGGGCTCTGTCAAAAATGCACTGGGGCTCTGTCAACCATGCACTGGGGCTCTGTCAACCATGCACTCGGGCTCTGTCAACCATGCACTGGGGCTCTGTCAACCATGCACTCGGGCTCTGTCAACCATGCACTCGGGCTCTGTCAACAATGCACTCAGGCACTGTTAACTATGCACTCGGGCTCTGTCAACCACGCACTCGGGATCTGTCAACCATGCACTCAGGCCCTGTCAACCATACACTGGGGCTCTGTCAACCATGCACTGGGGCTCTGTCAACCAGGCACTCGGGCTCTGTCAACCATGCACTCGCGCTCTGTCAACCATGCACTCAGGCTCTGTCAATCATGCACTCGCGCTCTGTCAACCATGCACTCAGGCTCTGTCAACCATGCACTCAGGCTCTGCCAACCATGCACTCGGGCTCTGTTAAAAATGCACTGGGGCTCTGTCAACCATGCACTGGGGCTCTGTCAACCATGCACTCGGGCTCTGTCAACCATGCACTGGGGCTCTGTCAACCATGCACTGGGGCTCTATCAACCATGCACTCGGGGTCTGTCAACCATGCACTGGGGCTCTGTCAACCAGGCACTCGGGCTCTGTCAACCATGCACTCGCGCTCTGTCAACCATGCACTCAGGCTCTGTCAACCATGCACTCGCGCTCTGTCAACCATGCACTCAGGCTCTGTCAACCATACACTCAGGCTCTGCAACCATGGCACTCGGGCTCTGTTAAAAATGCACTGGGGCTCTGTCAACCATGCACTGGGGCTCTGTCAACCATGCACTGGGGCTCTGTCAAACCATGCACTGGGGCTCTGTCAACCATGCACTCGGGCTCTGCAAACCATGCACTGGGCCTCTGTCAACCATGCAATGGGGCTCTGTCAACCATGCACTGGGGCTCTGTCAACCATGCACTCAGGCTCTGTCAGCCATGCACTCGGGCTCTATCTACCATGCACTTAGGCTCTGTCTACCATGCTCTCGGGCTCTGTCAACCATGCACTCGGGCTCTGTCAACCATGCACTCAGGCACTGTTAACTATGCACTCAGGCTCTGTCAACCATGCATTCGGGCTCTGTCAACCATACATTCGGGCTCTGTCAACCATGCACTCGGGTTCTGTCAACCGTGCACTCAGGCTCTGTCAACCGTGCACTCTGGCTCTTTCAACCAGGCACTCAGGCTCTGTCAACCATGCACTCTGGCTCTGTCAACCATGCACTCAGTTCTGTCAACCATGCACTCAGGCTCTGTCAACCATGCACTCTGGCTCTGTCAACCATGCACTCAGGCTCTGTCAAACCATGCACTCTGGCTCTGTCAACCATGCACTCAGGCTCTGTCAACCATGCACTCTGGCTCTGTCAAACCATGCACTCTGGCTCTGTCAACCATGCACTCTGGCTCTGTCAACCATGCACTCTGGCTCTGTCAACCATGCACTCTGGCTCTGTCAACCATGCACTCTGGCTCTGTCAACCATGCACTCGGGTTCTGTCAACCATGCACTCAGGCTCTGTCAACCATGCACTCTGGCTCTGTCAACCATGCACTCTGGCTCTGTCAACCATGCACTCTGGCTCTGTCAACCATGCACTCAGGCTCTGTCAACCATGCACTCGGGTTCTGTTAACCATGCACTGGGGCTCTGTCAACCATGCACTGGGGCTCTGTCAACCATGCACTGGGGCTCTGTGGAGACAGGAGGTGTGGAGACAGGAGGTGTGGAGACAGGAGGTGTGGAGACAGGAGGTGTGGAGACAGGAGGTGTGGAGACAGGTGTGGAGACAGCAAGTGTGGAGACAGCAAGTGTGGAGACAGCAGGTGTGGAGACTGGTGTGGAGACAGCAGGTGTGGAGACTGGTGTGGAGACAGCAGGTGTGGAGACTGGTGTGGAGACAGGTGTGGAGACAGCAAGTGTGGAGACAGCAGGTGTGGAGACAGCAGGTGTGGAGACTGGTGTGGAGACAGGTGTGGAGACAGCAAGTGTGGAGACAGCAGGTGTGGAGACAGCAGGTGTGGAGACACGTGTGGAGACAGCAAGTGTGGAGACAGCAGGTGTGGAGACAGCAGGTGTGTAGACAGCAGGTGTGGAGACAGGAGGTGTGGAGACAGCAAGTGTGGAGACAGCAGGTGTGGAGACAGCAGGTGTGGAGACAGCAGGTGTGGAGACAGCAGGTGTGGAGAGGAACTAACTGTTTGAGGTTAGCGTTAAATATTTAGTGACTTGAGAGTTATTAAAGGAACAGTTAACCTTAAACAGTTGGTAATACCAGGGTGGGTGGGGGGACACCACAGCTTACGTGGTGGGGGGGGAGACACCACAGCTTACGTGGTGGGGGGAGACACCACAGCTTACGTGGTGGGGGGGGGGGGACACCACAGCTTACGTGGGGGGGGGACACCACAGCTTACGTGGTGGTGGGGGACACCACAGTTTACGTGGTGGGGGGGGACACCACAGCTTACGTGGTGGGGGGACACCACAGCTTACGTGGTGGTGGGGGACACCACAGTTACGTGGTGGGGGGGGACACCACAGCTTACGTGGTGGGGGGGACACCACAGCTTACGTGGTGGGGGGGACACCACAGCTTACGTGGGGGGGGGGGGACACCACAGTTTACGTGGTGGGGGGGGGACACCACAGCTTACGTGGTGGGGGGGGACACCACAGCTTACGTGGTGGGGGGACACCACAGCTTACGTGGTGGGGGGGGGACACCACAGCTTACGTGTGGGGGGGACACCACAGCTTACGTGGTGGTGGGGGACACCACAGTTTACGTGGTGGGGGGGACACCACAGCTTACGTGGTGGGGGGACACCACAGCTTACGTGGTGGGGGGGACACCACAGCTTACGTGGGGGGGGGGGGACACCACAGTTTACGTGGGGTGGGGGGGGACACCACAGCTTACGTGGTGGGGGGGACACCACAGCTTACGTGGTGGGGGGACACCACAGCTTACGTGGTGGGGGGGGGGACACCACAGCTTACGTGGTGGGGGGACACCACAGCTTACGTGGTGGGGGGGGGACACCACAGCTTACGTGGTGGGGGGGGGGACACCACAGCTTACGTGGGGGGGGGGGGACACCACAGCTTACGTGGGGGGGGGACACCACAGCTTACGTGGTGGGGGGACACCACAGCTTATGTGGTGGGGGGGGACACCACAGCTTACGTGGTGGGGGGGGGGACACCACAGC
Organism: Procambarus clarkii; assembly: GCF_020424385.1. Classification (NCBI taxonomy): domain Eukaryota; kingdom Metazoa; phylum Arthropoda; class Malacostraca; order Decapoda; family Cambaridae; genus Procambarus; species Procambarus clarkii. Next base: position 929 of record NW_025568344.1, on the reverse strand, counting down.
TTTCGTGGTGGGGGGGGGAACACCACAGCTTACGTGGTGGGGGGGGGACACCACAGCTTACGTGGTGGGGGGACACCACAGCTTACGTGGTGGGGGGGACACCACAGCTTACGTGGTGGGGGGGGACACCACAGCTTACGTGGTGGGGGGAACCACAGCTTACGTGGGGGGGGACACCACAGCTTACGTGGTGGGGGGGGGACACCACAGCTTACGTGGTGGGTGGGGACACCACAGCTTACGTGGTGGGGGGGGACACCACAGCTTACGTGGTGGGGGGGGACACCACAGCTTACGTGGTGGGGGGGGACACCACAGCTTACGTGGTGGGGGGACACCACAGCTACGTGGTGGGGGGGGGACACCACAGCTTACGTGGTGGGGGGGGGACACCACAGCTTACGTGGTGGGGGGGGGGACACCACAGCTTACGTGGTGGGGGGGACACCACAGCTTACGTGGGGGGGACACCACAGCTTACGTGGTGGGGGGGGACACCACAGCTTACGTGGTGGGTGGGGGGGACACCACAGCTTACGTGGTGGGGGGGACACCACAGCTTACGTGGTGGGGGGGACACCACAGCTTACGTGGGGGGGGACACCACAGCTTACGTGGGGGGGACCACAGCTTACATGGTGGGGGGGGACACCACAGCTTACGTGGGGGGGGACACCCACAGCTTACGTGGTGGGGGGACACCACAGTGACTGACAGACCACAGGGACATTACCTGTGACTGGCAGACCGCGGGGCCGAGCGGGGCCGAGCGGGTCCGAGCGGGTCCGAGCGGGTCCGAGCGGGCCCAGCGGGTCCGAGCGGGGCCCAGCGGTCCGAGCGGGGCCCAGCGGGTCCGAGCGGGTCCGAGCGGGCCCAGCGGGTCCGAGCGGGTCCGAGCGGGGCCGAGCTAGCGTGGAAAGCGTGATGAC
>NW_025568343.1:0-39154 GCF_020424385.1 Procambarus clarkii | reverse complement strand
CAAAGGCTTTACAAAGCCGAAACGTTCACCTCATTTCATATTTCTCTGTGGATTTTCCGCATAAAATGATGAGTGTTTTGTGTTTTGTGATCGTCAATTGCATATATATATATATATATATATATATATATATATATAATATATATATATATATATATATATATATATATATAAGGGCATCACCCTCAGCAGTTATCACCTCAGCAGTCATCACCTCAGCAGTCATCACCTCAGCAGTTATCACCTCAGCAGTCATCACCTCAGTAGCCATCACCTCAGTAGTCATCACCTCAGTAGTCATCACCTCAGCAGTTATCACCTCAGTAGTCATCACCTCAGCAGTCATCACCTCACCATTCATCACCTCAGCAGTCATCACCTGAGCGTGTGAATCAGCAGTCATCACCTCACCAGTCATCACCTGAGCGTGTGAACCAGCAGTCATCACCTCACCAGTCATCACCTCACCAGTCATCACCTGAGCGTGTGAACCAGCAGTCATCACCTGAGCCTGTGAACCAGCAGTCGTCACCTCACCAGTCATCACCTCAGCAGTCATCACCTCACCAGTCATCACCTCAGCAGTCATCACCTCAGCAGTCATCACCTCACCATTCATCACCTCAGCAGTCATCACCTGAGCGTGTGAACCAGCAGTCATCACCTCACCAGTCATCACCTCACCAGTCATCACCTCACCATTCATCACCTCAGCACCATTCATCACCTGAGCGTGTGAACCAGCAGTCATCACCTCACCAGTCATCACCACAACAGTCATCACCTGAGCGTGTGAACCAACAGTCATCACCCCAAACTCGTGGTTCTCAGACAATGGCCTGAAAAGCCTCCCATTGTGACCCCTCAATGCATCTATTATTCATCATGATGGCCAATTCATATATTTTATGAGTTTTAAGTAAAAAGTTCGTTTAGATCCTGTGGCAAAGGATTACGGTCCTCTGCGTGTGTACATTTAGAGATTAAAGTTAACACGAGATTTTCCCTCTTGTAAATCCAGTGATCTGCGAACTAATGCTGAAATTTACCGATCACGGGAACGGTGTCGTTTAGCAAAACATTGTCCGTGTGGAGATTGCTCTCTCACGCACCCCCAACCACTTGGGCTGGACGGTAGAGCGACGGAAGAGCGTCATGCAGGTCGGTGTTCAATCCCCGACTGTCCATAAGTGGTTGGGCACCATACCCTTCCCCTCCGTTCCATCCCAAATCCTTATCCTGACCCCTTCCAAGTGCTATATAGTTGTAATGGCTTGGCGCTTTCTCCTGATAGCCCCCTCTCTCTCTCCTGATCAGCTGAGTTAAAGTGGTTTGTTAAGGGGCGAAATTAACATGATGACTCGTTTTCTATTTGTGGATCCTCTAGTAGGTTAGTGTAGGGGACTTTAGTACGTCAGTTTCTTGACGTTGCGACACTATAGGAGGACGGGTTGGTTAAGGGACCCACGAAATTGGTGGAAATGGGTAGTTAAGGGCATACTACACTATTGTGTCCGTATACCCTCCCTGTCATTCGGGCCATTTGCTTGGGCTGGTTAGTACAGCGACGGTGTTGATTTTTGCAGGTCGGGGTTCGATCCTTGATGGTGTAAGTGATTGGGCACTGTTCCGTGACTCCGTTCTCATATCCCAGCTCCTTGTCCTCATATCCCAGCTCCTTGTCCTCATACCCCAGCTCCTTGTCCTCATATCCCAGCTTCTTGGCCTCATATCTCAACTCCTTATCCTCATATCCCAGCTCCTTATCCTCATATCCCAGCTCCTTGTCCTCATATCCCAGCTCCTTGTCCTCATATCCCAGCTTCTTGGCCTCATATCTCAACTCCTTATCCTCATATCCCAGCTCCTTGTCCTCATATCCCAGCTCCTTGTCCTCATATCCCAGCTCCTTGTCCTCATATCTCAGCTCCTTGTCCTCATATCTCAGCTCCTTATCCTCATATCCGTTCAAGGTTCCACAGAGTCGTAATGGCTTAGCGCTTTCTCCCGATGAGAAATCTTAGCTACCAAGCTAAGCTAAGGTGTTGACCAAACAAGAAAGTGAAGGAACGACGACGTTTCGACTTGAGAATGGTCCAGGACGGACCGAAACGTCCTCGTCCCTTCACTTTCTAGTGTGTGGTTTGGTCAACATATTTCAGCCACGTTATTGTGACTCCTCGTCTGCATAAGCTAAGGGCTCAGCCAGGAACCTCAGCATCCAGGCTAAGCTAAGGTCCCAGCCTGGAACCTCAGCATCCAGGGTAAGCTAAGGTCCCAGCCAGGAACCTCAGCATCCAGGCTAAGCTAAGGTCCCAGCCAGGAACCTCAGCTTCCAGACTGTGACCATCAACTCCCATCCACCGAGAAATAACCATGTTCCCTCTAGACAATGCCGAATGGTGCACAAACGAGCCAATTGTATTTAAATCAACATTTAATTGCCTCCGAGTATCAATGTTGAGCGTGTACTTAATGTCGAATACGAACCATTATATAATGGAGGGTAATTAGGAGCATTTGTTGCCTCCGGTAGGGTCTGTGTTGGTGGTCTTGGAGAGACGCACTCCGAGGCTCTTTTGTTTCGCCTCAACAGGTTAAGAAAGGTTTATTGTCCTCGTGCGACGTCTCGTATCTGTTGGGCGGGAAATATCGCCGTCTGGGCAATGCCTTCCCCGGCCAACGTTAATTATTGACTAAACAATGGTTTGTTTTTTCTGTAAACGGGTTTCTGGTTCCCTTCGTGTATTGGTCTGGTTTTAATCTCGATATTTTCTTTCTGTTTTGGCTTCTTAGTCTTTGTGAGCTATGCTTCCTGTTAGCCAGACCACACACTAGAAGGTGAAGGGACGACGACGTTTCGGTCCGTCCTGGACCATTCTCAAGTCGATTGTGAGCCTCCTATTTGCTTCCTATTTGTCATCTTACTCTTGCTCTCATTTTTGTTTGTTTCTTTGGTAATTCTATTTCTCGTCTTTCTCTTCCTCATCATCTTCATGTTTCTCCTGCTCCTTCTCATATTCCTCCTCCTTCCGTTCAGCCTCTTAGCCCCTCCTAAGGAGGAGGGGGTTTCTACAGGTGATCACAGGTGTCTGTTAACTTCTCTTAACAATGATGTGATTAATAAGGCGGAATTTGACTTAATTATCCCCCGTCTGGTTAATTAGACAGTATTTGATTAATTATCCCACCGTCTGTTTAGTATAGTTAATTTTTATTTTGTCTCTGTTCTGTCTTGAATATTATTGGTATTAATTATTTACTGTTGTCGAAATTGTCCGCTGCTGTTAATTGCTTTAAGTATGCCAATTGTGAGCCAGAGATTGCTTAATCGTTTGGGCAGTGTTCTAGAAGCTAAGGGTGAGGAAGATGTCATTTAATAAATTTGTCATGTGCACTATTTAATTCAAATTACCAGTTTATATTGAGAAGAACGAGTTGCCCATTGCTGTTTTTGTCGTGTGATCTGAAGATTGATGTTTTGATGATGTTGATTGTTGATGGTTGATGGTTGACGGTTGATGGAAGGGCATATCAGTTGTTGCGTCAGTGATTATACCAGGGACTGTTATGGGCCATGGTTGAAGTGGTTGTTAAAGTGATTCAAGTGGATTTGGTGATTGTAGGGATTAGCATACAGGAGTTCATGCTGTTAAGGAAATATTCAACCTCGGAGATATATTTTGTTGACAGATGTCAATGTTGAAGTCACCCCTTAAATGATGTGATGATTATTGAGTTTATTGCATAGCATTCAATTCCTCAGATTATTTGAGTGTAATTTGTGTTGGGATTAATTCTATCAACAGGTGACCAAGGCGCATCTGGGAACATCCCGTGTGTAGGTTCGAACCCTCATCACGGGCCCTTGTGGATTTGTTCAACAGCTGCAATACTTACAGGGGATTTCAAAGTTCCATGAGGGTTGTGAGGTTCTTATCCTATCGTCCTCACCGGCTCTGGCTCTCTATATCTCCTCTGATATCTAATCAGTTATTTGATTTTACAGTATGTGGATCTGAGCTGTATCTGTCATGTGGACAAGACCACACACACTAGAAGGTGAAGGGACGACGACGTTTCGGTCCTTCCTGGACCATTCATCGACTTGAGAATGGTCCAGAACGGACCGAAACGTCGTCGTCCCTTCACCTTCTAGTGTGTGGTCTGGTCAACTTACTTTAGCCACGTTATTCTGACGCACCGCCTGTATCTGTCTTATTTGGCATACCCGTGTCTGGGGTATACCTGTGTCTGGGGTATACCTGTGTCTGGGGTATACCCGTGTCTGGGGTATACCCGTGTCTGGGGTATACCTTTGTCTTGGTATACCTCACCCTTTAGCGTAGAGGTAGATGTCTCGCTTCCTCATAATTCACCTGATATTGCTTGGCAAGTCGGGTGCTTCGCTCTAAGTTGTTTTGGGAGAACTTTGCTGCTGCTGCTGTTCGTTCTGCTTCTACTGCTGCTGCAACAGTTGATAATGTTATTAATGTTGACACAACTGCTGCTGTTGCAACAGTTGCTGCTGTAACTACTGTTGTCACTGCTGCTACTTATGCAGTTAATGTTCCGTATAAGGCTGTGAAAACCAGTAAAATAATGTTAAATATATCCTCAGGTGATAATGGCTATCATTATCAAGATTTCTCTTGCTGAAATGTCACTGATTGTAAAATTAGCATATTCTCTGTCTTTGTCTCTCTCTCTCTCTCTCTCTCTCTCTCTCTCTCTCTCTCTCTCTCTCTCTCTCTCTCTCTCTCTCTCTCTCTCACTCTCTCTCTCTCTCTCTCTCTCTCTCGTTTCCAGATTCCTTATTATTCCTTATTTCTTTGCAGAAATTCTCTTTATGATTCTCTCCTCCCTCTTTTGTCCATTCTTCTCATCCTCCCCTCCCTCTCCCCCTCCCTCTCCTCATTCGCCCCCCTTCCTTACCCACACATACTCATCCCTCTCCTCATTAAGTCTATTCATCTCCTCATGTCAGATGATTGTCTCCTTTTCTAGTTATCGTGGAAAATACGATGCTTTATCTGTAAATCCCGGGGGGGGGGGGCAGGAACGTACGTACGAACCCAAGCAACCCACCCAACCCATCGAAGCTAATACTCAGAAAACGTCAGTATTTGGGTGAAATATTGACGGACGGACTGCGTCAAAAATGAGACGTATTAGGGTGATTGGACAGGCTAGTTCCTTGTTTCCTTGTATGTCTAAAGTTCCTGTGAGTGATGGAAGGTTCAGCCTATGAGATGAACCTTCCATGGGAATAATATACAGGAGCGGTGTTGATTCAATGTTGATTCAGTATCATCAATGTTGATTCAGCATCATCAATGTTGATTCAGCATCATCAATGTTGATTTAGCATCATCAATGTTGATTTAGCATCATCAATGTTGATTTAGCATCATCAATGTTGATTCAGCATCATCAATATTGATTCAGCATCATCAATGTTGATTCAGCATCATCAATGTTGATTCAGCATCATCAATATTGATTCAGCATCATCAATGTTGATTCAGCATCATCAATGTTGATTCAGCATCATCAATGGTGATTCAGCGTTGCTCTTGCATATTGATGCCCAATAGTTAAGCTGCCTCTGTAACCCATCATATAAAATAGTGTACAAAAACACTATTGTAAACCTCACCTTGATAATAAGTAAATACAAAAACACGTAACAATAATTAAATAATCTGCAAAAATAATTTCTAGAAGAAATAATTTCCTACCAAAAAAAAAAATAACACTGACAAATAATTCCCTGAACTATTCACTGAAACAAAACAGCATTAGAAAAGAGAGTTGTGTAGCAATAACTCACCTGAGAAACAGGTGTCAGCTACAAGGTCTCCAGGAGGCAGATTTGCTATTCTCCAGACGCTCGCCTCCCCTAGGAGGGACAAGACGTACACACGCCACCTGAATTGACAAGGTGAATGGTGATTGACAACGGTGGCAGGCTGTAGTGACCATAGGGAACCGCAGCATCTATAAGACAGGTTTGAATCAAGGCGAGAATTCTTCTAATATACTTTTAAGTGGGATCTAACACCTGTCTGAGGCTTCACTGGAACACCTGCACAGAGGAACAAATCCACAAGGGCCGTGACGAGGATTCGAACCTGCGTCCGAGAGCATCCCTGTAGTGACCATAGGGAACCGCAGCATCTATAAGACAGGTTTGAATCAAGGCGAGAAATCTTCTAATATACTTTTAAGTGGGATCTAACACCTGTCTGAGGCTTCACTGGAACACCTGCACAGAGGAACAAATCCACAAGGGCCGTGACGAGGATTCGAACCTGCGTCCGAGAGCATCCCTGTAGTGACCATAGGGAACCGCAGCATCTATAAGACAGGTTTGAATCAAGGCGAGAAATCTTCTAATATACTTTTAAGTGGGATCTAACACCTGTCTGAGGCTTCACTGGAACACCTGCACAGAGGAACAAATCCATAAGGGCCGTGACGAGGATTCGAACCTGCGTCCGAGAGCATCCCTGTAGTGACCATAGGGAACCGCAGCATCTATAAGACAGGTTTGAATCAAGGCGAGAAATCTTCTAATATACTTTTAAGTGGGATCTAACACCTGTCTGAGGCTACACGGGAACACCTGCACAGAGGAACAAATCCACAAGGGCCGTGACGAGGATTCGAACCTGCGTCCGAGAGCATCCCAGACGCTGCTATTGGTCCATACGAGGCAGCTCCTATTTATAACCATAAATTAGGTGATTGGATAGTTGTCTTAGTCCTACAAACGTGTAACGTTATCCATCACATTTAAAATAACGAGTCACAGTGAAAAGTTTGAGAAGGTAATGGGTAATGATCCCCATTCTTCTGGTCCTTTAAGTCATTTAACAAACTGAAACAGGCTGGTTAGATATCATTTTAATACGTTAATACCATTTTTTTTAGAGGGAGGGGGGCTTTAACGTCTACAGGGATGGTAAGGGGGGATAGAGAAGGATATGTGAAGGATGGAAATACGGAAACGGGTAGGGTGAGGGGCTGGATATGGTTCGTAAACAAAGTGACCACTGTGGGGGGTTGTGGTTGAGGTGGGCGGGGTAATCCGTTAAAAAGGCGACGTATTAGTACAAATTAAAGCATCGTAACATTGACACTGGAAAGTGAAGGGACGACGACGTTTCGGTCCGTCCTGGACCATTCTCAAGTCGACCTGACACAATCGACTTGAGAATGGTCCTGGACGGACCGAAACGTCGTCGTCCCTTCACTTCCTAGTGTGAATTGGTCAATATATTTCAACCACGTTATTGTGACTCCTCATCTGCACATTGACGTTGTCTCTGCATCAGCCTCGATAGGTTAGGTGGGTTGCTTGGGTTCGTGGGTTTCTGGTTAGTCAAAACAGTTGCATTGTTTACGGAGTGGCGTTTAGCAGAGGAAGTCAACAAGGAGATTAGAGCAACAGCTGAACTACGAGATCGTAGTCTCCACCCTACAGACCGCTGTGGGTGCTGTCTTACGTCGTACAGTTACGACAGCACCGCCCTCGTAACATCGTCTACCTTGTTGTAGGCTTCCTTTCACCTAATGCCTCTGTTCACCTAGCAGTAAATAGGTACCCGGAAGTTTGGCAACTGTTATGGGGCTGCATCCTGAGTCAGGGACATATATATATATATATATATATATATATATATATATATATATATATATATATATATAGGGGGGATACCACCTCTGGTGCAGTTATAGGGACCCACAGCCTCAGAGAAGGGAACACAGAGCATTCAGGGAAAAACTTGCCATTTTACTCTGAATATGTAAAAGTGCTCGCTTCTCCTACCACCCCTCTTTTTTATGGTGTACACTTTATTATGCAAGGTATATTATATATATATATATATATATATATATATATATATATATATATATATATATATATATATATATATATATATATATATATATATATATATATAATAAAAGTTTGTGAGGGTACCACCTCTGGTGCCAATGTAGGGACCCATAACCTCGGAGAAGAAAATAAAAAGTATTCAGAGAAGACCTTGTGGTTTCTCACTGAACACTAAAAAAGAACAGAAGAAGGAAGAGGCAAGCAAAGAGGGGAAAAGGGAGAGAAGGAGGAGAGAGCCTTCAGATCTCTGCACTGTTATCTTTCCTGCGATAACAAAGGCAGTATGGAGGCTCCAGCCATTATACCATTGAGAGCTATTAATAACACGGGATAATAAGGCGGGAAGCTGAGCGTACGTTGATGAATGCCAGTTTGCGATAACTTGAGGGAGATGGGAAGCTCTCCTCTCACCACACGAGCCTAACAATTAATGATGAAAGCCTTGAAGCATTGTGCTGTCGACGGCTGCCTGTGTGTGCATGTGTCTGCGTAAACACACCGGCAAAGGGGATGTATGCAGGTGTGTGGATTCACCTGTTTGTGGGTGCTGGATCGAGCTCTTAGCTCTTGGACCCCCGCCTTTTTTACTGACTCCGGCCCGAGTTTCTCTATCATATAGATATCTATACAAGAAAATTATATCTTTATTGGCCTTATGTCTAAGGCCAAATGCTTGGGGAAGGAGGAAAGCTTCACCTAACTTTGCAAGATGACACATGGGTGGTGTGTGACTGTCATAAGCTCGTCAGGGGTCACCACATTGCAACTACGTGAGAAATACCAACACTTTTACTATAAATTTATATATTTCTATTTACATGAAATACCCTGCGATTTTGATGACGTCTCAAGTACCCCCCCCCCCCTTGCAAAGTACTTAAAAAAATATTAAGGTTAAAACTGGTTGCATGCCTAGAGAAAATTAGGTATGTAAACCTAATTTACAATTTATAATTGTAAAAAAAATTCACAATTTTTAATGCAAAAAATTAGTTATGTAAAAAAGGTATGTATGGGTTGGACATGTATATGAGTGGGATTGGGTGGTTATAGATAGGAGCTGCCTCGTATGGGCCAATAGGAGCTGCCTCGTATGGACCAATAGGCCTTCTGCAGTTACCTTTGTTCTTATGTTCTTATGTTAACAAACACCAACATAGGCACGATTTCATTTCCTTTAGCCTAACCTTCTTAAATTCTGTGATAAAGTAACAAAAGGCAGGACACTGAAGTAGATTGACAGTTGAGAAGCGGGACCAAAGAGCCGGAGCTCAACCCCCGTAAGCACAACTAGGTGAGTACACCGTACACACACACACAAATAACCCCAAGATACAACCCACAACAGTTGTCTGATTCCCAGGATTTCTGCCGCTGGTGAACACAGTACTTACCTAGTTGTGCTTGCGGGGGTTGAGCTCTGGCTCTTTGGTCCCGCCTCTCAACAGTCAACAGGTGTACAGGTTCCTGAGCCTATTGGGCTCTATCATATCTACACTTGAAACTGTGTATGGAGTCAGCCTCCACCACATCACTTCCTAATGCATTCCATTTGTCTACTACTCTGACACTGAAAAAATTCTTTCTAAAGTCACTATGGCTCATTTGGGCACTCAATTTCCACCTGTGTCTCTTGTGTTAAATAGTCTGTCTTTATCTACCTTATCAATTATTCTGAGAATCTTGTATGTGGTGATCATGTCCCCCCTCTAACTCTTCTATCTCCCAATGACGTGAGGTTTAATTCCCGTAGTCTCTCCTCGTAGCTCATACCCCTCAGTTCGAGTACTAGTCTGGTGGCAAACCTTTGAACCTTTTGTGTGTGTGTCAGTGTGTGTGTGTGTGTCAGTGTGTGTGTGTGTGTCAGTGTGTGTGTGTGTGTGTGTGTGTGTGTGTGTGTGTTGAATATATTCATATATATGCAAGTAAGTTTCAGTGTGCGCGCATCTGACATCATATATTAGACAATGTGCGCAGCTCATCATGATTTTCCGTTGCTCATTGTAAGGTACAATGAATGGGTAATATCCTTAATGCAATATTTGTAATGTATCTGCATGTTTCCGGCCGTCTAGAATGATGATTTATGTTTGGATAGATAACGTAGGTGTTTTAGATCTATCACAGGACACATATCTATCACACAGATATGATATCACAGATATATCACAGAGATATGATATCACAGATAAATACGAGGCATAATAGTTTAATAGGTTTTTGTAAAGGGTTTAAAATCACCAACCAATACATGTTTTTTCACGTAACCCCATTACTCCTTTGTTTTACACACAGGTGGGTGCAGGAGCAGACTCCTGCAGACTCCTGCAGACTTCTGCTGACTCCTGCTGACTCCTGCAGACTCCTGCAGACTCCTGCTGACTCCTGCTGACTCCTGCTGACTCCTGCTGACTCCTGCTGACTCCTGCAGACTCCTGCAGACTCCTGCTGACTCCTGCAGACTCCTGCTGACTCCTGCAGACTCCTGCTGACTCCTGCAGACTCCTGCTGACTCCTGCTGACTCCTGCAGACTCCTGCTGACTCCTGTTAGCAGGCTGAGAGCTTTCTTTTCTCATGACTCAAGGTAGGCCTAACGAACTAGTTTTCCTTAGATCAAGACCCCGCAAATTGGTTAATTAGGTACCCGATTACTGCTGGGTGATCAGAGGCGAACAGTTAAGGTCTGACACCCCCAGACAATCCTCCCTAACCAGGACTCGAACCCAGACACAAAGTTGACCAGACTCAGGGCGAGTGTGGTTCCACTGTGCCACACACACTGGATTACACATAATACTATACATTTTGTATGGAGTATACATATCATACAACAAGGGGCCCACATGGGACACTTTTAAATGGAAAGGGACAACATTATGAGGAGAAATCTCAAAGCCGACATGACTATAGAGCATTTAGAAGGATTATGAGGACAGGAAATGAGTTGGACTAAGAGAACTGAGCGAAGGAACGGTGCCCAATTATTTCGACCATCGGGGATCGAACTTCGACCCGTTAAGAAGTAACACCGTCGTTTTATCCCACCCGGGAAAGTGAATGGGTTCCTCCAAATTGAGTAGTAGGCGACTTGAAAGATAGAACAATGGGGTTAATAAAAAAATGCGAGTTAGAATGGAATGTGTTACAACCACCTATGGACGGTCGAGGATTGAACGCCGACCTGCATGACGCGAGACCGTCGCTCTACCGTCCAGCCCAAGTATTGAGTGCTCACTAACTCACTACACTATACAATGTCTAACACAACGCTAACCCAGTCCATGGAGGACACAAGCAAATGTGTATATATATATATACTTTTAACGTTGTAAACAGGGCACATCAGCGGTAAAATATGAGGGCCACTTTTTATTATATTATATAACAGATATTGCAAACTTATGTAAACAGGTTTGAGCAGACGACGCGGCAGTCTGCTGCCTGGTCTCCGGTCTGAGCGGTATTAGTTAGTTAAATTAGTTTAGAGATTAGCATACAATACCGCAGTTAGTCAGTTGGTGGCCTTTCACTTTATGCTCTCCAGATTTTTGTCCACTCAACTTCAACCATCAATTGTCGATTTGCAACGCTTAAAATTGATTGTGTTTTTAATATAAATGCACTTAATTTTTATATCCATAATGATAAATGATTATATATATATATATATATATATATATATATATATATATATATATATATATATATATATATATATCTATATATATATATATATATATTGGGTGAGGTGGGTACATGAGAATGGAAATAACTGCAGAGGGCCTATTGGCCCATACGGTGCCTTGAAGTGGGTAGAATATAGTTGTGCATTAACTGGCTGTTGATTGCTGGTGTTGACTTTTTGATGTGTAGTGCCTCGCTGATGTCGAGCCGCCTGCTATCGCTGTACCTATCGATGATTTCTGTGTTGTTTGTTAAGATTTCTCTGCTGATGGTCTGGTTGTGAGAAGAGATTATGTCCCCAAGTTTGCCCACTTGGGGACTGTAAGCCAGAAAGAACTCAGTATGTAGGCAAGTCAACAACGTCTCTTTCCAGGCGACTGACAATGCATAAACAACAGGGCTCTATCAAGGAACATATAATCTCTCCCATTACTCAATTTCCACCTGTGTCTCTTACTGCGTGTGCCCCTTGTGTTAAATAGCCTGTCTTTATTTACCCTGTCAATTTCTTTGAGAATCTTGTATGTGGTGATCATGTCCCCCCTAACTCTTCTGTCTTCCAGCGACGTGAGGTTTAATTCCCGTAGTCTCTCCTCGTAGCTCATACCCCTCAGTTCGGGTGCCAGTCTGATGGTAACATCTTTGATTTTTTTTCCAGTTTAATCTTATGCTTGACTGGATATGGACTCCATGCTGGAGCTGCATACTCCAGTATTGGTCTGACATATGTGGTCTACAAAATTCTGAATGATTATTTACACAAGTTTCTAAAGGCCGTTCTTATGTTGGCCAACCTGGCATATGCCGCTGATGTTATTCTCTTGATATGGGCTTCTAGGGACAGGTCTGGCGTGATATGTGTGTGTATTCACCTAGTTGTGTTTGCGGGGGTTGAGCTCTGCTCTTTCGGCCCGCCTCTCAACTGTTAATCAACTGTTACTAACTACTATTTTTTTTCCACACCACACACACACACACACACACACACACACACACACACACACACACACACACACACACACACACACACACACACACACACCAGGAAGCAGCCCGTGACACCTGACTAACTCCCAGGTACCTATTTTCTGCTAGGTAACAGGGGCATCAGTGTGAAAGAAACTGCCCATTGTTTCTCGCCGGCGCCGGGAATCGAACCCGGGACCACAGGATGACATGTCCAGCGTGCTGTCCGCTCGGCCACCGGCTCCCCCTCCCACCCATACACACACACACACACCCACCCACACACACACACACACACACACACACACACACACACACACACACACACACACACACACACACACACACACACACCCACCACCCACCCACCCACCCACCCTCCCACCCACCCACCCACCCACCCACACACACACACACACACACACACACACACACACACGTGGGCTCTATCATATCTACACTTAAAACTGTGTGTGTGTGTGTGTGTGTACTCACCTAATTGTACTCACCTAATTGTGCTTGCGGGGGTTGAGCTCTGGCTCTTTGGTCCCGCCTCTCAACCGTCAATCAACTGGTGTACAGATTCCTGAGCCTATTGGGCTCTATCATATCTACATTTGAAACTGTGAATGGAGTCAGCCTCCACCACATCACTTCCTAATGCATTCCATTTGCTAACTACTCTGACACTGAAAAAGTTCTTTCTAACGTCTCTGTGGCTCATTTGGGTACTCAGCTTCCACCTGTGTCCCCTTGTTCGCGTCCCACCAGTGTTGAAAAGTTCATCCTTGTTTACCCGGTCGATTCCCCTGAGGATTTTGTAGGTTGTGATCATGTCCCCCCTTACTCTTCTGTCTTCCAGTGTCGTGAGGTGCATTTCCCGCAGCCTTTCCTCATAACTCATGCCTCTTAGTTCTGGGACTAGTCTAGTAGCATACCTTTGGACTTTTTCCAGCTTCGTCTTGTGCTTGACAAGGTACGGGCTCCATGCTGGGGCCGCATACTCCAGGATTGGTCTTACATATGTGGTGTACAAGATTCTGAATGATTCCTTACACAGGTTCCTGAACGCCGTTCTGATGTTAGCCAGCCTCGCATATGCCGCAGACGTTATTCTCTTTATGTGGGCTTCAGGAGACAGGTTTGGTGTGATATCAACTCCTAGATCTTTCTCTCTGTCTGTTTCATTAAGTACTTCATCTCCTATTCTGTATCCTGTGCCTGGCCTCCTGTTTCCACTGCCTAGTTTCATTACTTTGCATTTACTCGGGTTGAACTTCAACAGCCATTTGTTGGACCATTCACTCAGTCTATCCAGGTCATCTTGTAGCCTCCTACTATCATCCTCTGTTTCAATCCTCCTCATAATTTTTGCATCGTCGGCAAACATTGAGAGGAACGAGTCTATACCCTCTGGGAGATCATTTACATATACCAGAAACAGTATAGGTCCAAGGACTGACCCCTGCGGGACTCCACTTGTGACGTCTCGCCAATCTGAGACCTCACCCCTCACACAGACTCGTTGTCTCCTGTTGCTTAGGTATTCCTCTATCCACCGGAGTACCTTCCCTCTCACTCCAGCCTGCATCTCCAACTTTCGCACTAGCCTCTTGTGTGGCACTGTATCAAAGGCTTTCTGACAATCCAAAAATATGCAGTCTGCCCACCCTTCTCTTTCTTGCCTTATTTTTGTTGCCTGGTCGTAGAATTCAAGTAACCCTGTGAGGCAGGACCTGCCATCCCTGAACCCATGTTGATGCTGTGTTACAAAGTTCCTTCGCTCCAGATGCTCCACTAGTTTTTTTCGCACAATCTTCTCCATCAGCTTGCATGGTATGCAGGTTAGGGACACTGGCCTGTAGTTCAGTGCCTCCTGTCTATCCCCTTTCTTGTATATCGGGACTACGTTAGCTGCTTTCCAAGTATCTGGCAGTTCCCCTGTTGCCAGTGATTTGTTATACACTATGGAGAGTGGTAGGCTCAGTTCTCTTGCTCCTTCCTTTAGAACCCAAGGGGAGATTCCATCTGGGCCTATAGCCTTCGTCACGTCCAACTCTAGTAAACACTTCCTTACTTCCCCACTGGTAATCTCAAACTCTTCCAGTGGTTCCTGGTTAGCTATTCCCTCACTTACCTCTGGAATTTCTCCTTGTTCTAAGGTGAAGACCTCCTGGAATTTCTTATTCAATTCCTCACACACTTCCTTGTCATTTGTAGTGAATCCTTCCGCCCCTATCCTTAATCTCATAACCTGTTCCTTTACTGTTGTTTTTCTCCTAATGTGGCTATGCAACAATTTAGGCTGAGTCTTTGCCTTGCTTGCGATGTCATTTTCGTATTGTCTTTCTGCCTCTCTTCTCATCCTGACATATTCATTCCTGGCATTCTGGTATCTTTCTCTGCTCTCCAGTGTCCTGTTATTCCTATAGTTTCTCCATGCCCTTTTACTTTGCTGCTTAGCTAGCCTACATCTTTGATTAAACCATGGGTTTCTCATCTTCATTTCTCTGTTTTCCTTTTGGACTGGGACAAACTTGTTTGCTGCGTCCTTGCACTTCTGCGTGATGTAATCCATCATATCTTGGGCCGTCTTTCCCCTGAGCTCTGTTTCCCATGCTATATCTGTTAGGAATTTTCTTATCCCCTCATAGTTTCCCTTTCGGTATGCTAACCTTTTGGTTTCGGTATCCCTCCTCGAGTTCAATAACCCTTCTTCAATCAAGTACTCAAACACCAGTACACTGTGGTCGCTCATTCCTACTGGGTCCTCAAAACCGATTTCTCTTATGTCGGAGTCGTTCAGAGTGAAGACTAGGTCGAGTCTCGCTGGTTCGTCATTGCCTCTCATCCTTGTGGGTTCTCCGACATGCTGCGTTAAAAAGTTGCTTGTCACCACCTCCAATAGTTTGGCTCTCCACGTATCCTCGCCTCCATGCGGTTCCTTGTTCTCCCAGTCAATCTTTCCGTGATTGAAGTCGCCCATGATGAGCAGGTGGGATCTATTTCTACAGGCAGCAGAGGCTGCCCTCTCAATTATAGTGTTAACTGCCTTGTTGTTGTTTTCATACTCTTGACTGGGTCTCCTGTCATTTGGTGGAGGGTTGTATATTACTACTACTACTATTCTTGGTCCTCCCATTGTTATGGTGCCTGCTATGTAGTCTCTGAACTCCTCACAGCCCGGGATGGCCATCTCCTTAAAACTCCATTCCCTTCTCATGAGTAGGGCCACTCCGCCTCCTCCTCTACCTTCCCTCTCTTTCCTTATTACTGTATACTCCTGGGGAAACACGGCATTCGTTATGATTCCAGAGAGTTTTGTTTCAGTGAGTCCGATTACATCTGGGTTAACTTCTTGTGCTCTTTCCCTTAGTTCACTTGTCTTGCTTGTGATCCCATCTATGTTCGAGTACATCACCCTGAAACTGACTCTCTTCTGCTTCTTTTCTGGGGGGACCTTTGGGATCTGGGGTGAGTGGGAGCTGGGGGGACCTGGCACGGGGGGATTGGTGGAGGAGGGAGGGCTTGGGGTGGTGGGGGAGAGGGGGAGGGTACAGGGGGTGGATAAGAGGGGGAGGGTACAGGGGGTGGATAAGAGGGGGAGGGTACAGGGGGTGGATAAGAGGGGGAGGGTACAGGGGGTGGGTAAGAGAGGGAGGGTTGGGGAAGCATGGGGGGAGGAGAGGCTGTGGGGGATAGGGGAGATGGGGGGGCTTGGGGGGAGAGAAAAGGGTGGAGGGCTTGGGGGGCGTGGGGGAAAAGGGAGGGCTGTGTGTGTGTGTGTGTGTGTGTGTGTGTGTGTGTGTGTGTGTGTGTGTGTGTGTGTGCGTGTGCATGCATGTGCGTGTGTGACGTGTGGGATCACGAACGAGCCAACTAGGCTGTCCTACTGGTGATTTACACAGCAATTTCAGACAAACGGCTCCAAACACAGCTGACGCTGGGGTCTGTTTTGCAATTACTTAATGGTAAAGGATGATTTAATAACTTAGTGTGGGTTAAATGTTTGGTCTCTTTTGTATTCACCTAATTGTGCTTGCGGGGGTTGGGCTTCAGCTCTCTGGTCCCGCCTACAGGGCTCATCAGCTCTTCATTTGATGCTTTGGAGTCAGCCTCCATCACTTCGCTTTTTAGTGCATTCCATTTATTAACTAGAGGCGAAATTCTAATTCTAAGACGAAATTTCTATTTTCTAAGACGAAATCTTGACATTATAGGGAATATGTCACAATAATGTGGCTGTGTTCACGACCTCACTGGTGGAGGGAGACTCCAGACATAGCTGGAAATGTTGATATAACAGAGCCCAAAAGGCTCTGTAACATATACACTAATCAGTGAAACCTGCAGCCTAATTCCTGCTTCTTAAGAATTGGCCAACTCAAGCGCCATTATTTCCTATTAAATAAATAGACAATTAGACAATTAAGATAACAAATGAACTATTATGAAACTGAAAATGCTGCTGTACTTTTGAAGTACAGGATAAAGAAAAAGCCGATGAAGAGGTGAGAGGCGGGACCCAAGAGCTGAGGTTGTCCCATAAATGTAACTGGGTGAGTACATATGGCAATGTGTGGGTTGGGTTATTTTTTTTGTAATATTCTTTGTTGTAACGTCTATCCCCTATAATAAATTGTTTGTCCTTGTCTGCCCCGTTGCCTTTTCCCCTGAGAATCTTGTATGTAGTGCTTATGTCTCCCCTGATTTCTCTATCTTCGAATATGACCTCTTAGCTCATACCCAAGGCCGTATTAAGGCTACCGTACAAATAAATAACGGTAATCTTCTCACATACATAATAACATATGATAAAAACCCGATTTGTTTATTTGGGAAATTTATGTAAACAATTACAAGAGAATTACACATACACACAGACCTTGACAAAGCACTCAGGAGAGTGTGAAAGATTTGGTGTAAATCTTTACGTATATTTCACAAATATTTAAGTGTGGGATTTACCCTACTTCCGTAGGCCTTAGGCACCTCTAAGATATGGGGCCAGATTTGACACCATATGAACAAATCCACAAGGGCCGTGTCGAGGATTCGAACCTGCGTCGGACACCATATGCACTAACAACACAAACTAATACCTACTATTTGACTTTCATTTATGGCACTATAGTCTGGTGGCCTATTTCTGGATTTTCTCCAGGCTCAAGATAAGGGCTCCATGCTAGCGCTGCATATTCCAAAATGTGGATGTGATGTGATAATTTGGAGGTTGGATGTGATAATTGGAGGTATTCCTCTCCTATTTGATATATATGTGCTGGAACTAGAGTGCATCTGGGAACCCTTAGCGCATAAGTTCGAACCCTCAATAAGCCGGACTTGATTTGAACACCTGGAGTCGGAAAGCAGTTACGCAAGTCCTAACGAAACCTGTATATTTTTTCTCAACCATGGCGGCTTTGTTTACATTTGTTAACCAGTTTCAACGCTCGTAAACTGTAAACAAACCCGGAAAACATGTAGAAAAGACGTAGAAGTTTGTAAATAGTTGTGTAAATGATTGTTAAATCCTGGTCCTGCTTCCTGACCTAATAATCAATAAGGGAGTGAACTCACAAGTATATATCTGCTAAGATCAATTAATTTGTTTTAACATTTTAATACTGTTTTTCGTGTTTTTAAAAAACGTGATTTTAAAAAAACGTGTTTTTAACGTGTTCTAATACTGTTCCAGCCACAATATGCTACTTTTGTCCGCATTTGATTGATTTATTATAGTCATTCACTCAGTTTTTTTTTTTGTATATAAATAACCCTGAAAGTTTCTGGGTTAAGAGAGAGAAATATTTTCACTTGAGGTGCGGTATTTACATTCATTTACTAACGTTGTTAATAATCAATAAATTAACAATAATAATATCTACACAAAATACAATGGAGCCAAGTTAAATGAATTAACCACGCACACGTCTCATTTAACATCACCTTTTAACCTTGCATGTGAGCCGTACATAAATTTATAAAGCCTATGTCAGTGAAATATTCTGTCGAGAATAATTATAGGAACAAAGGTAGCTAATATTTAGTTAATATTAATGGATCTATATACAAAAATAATTATATCTTAAAAGAAGTGGTATAATAGATAATTTGCACAAAAATAATCGGTCACAACTAGTTCTTATACAAACTGGTTGTGATTATACACAGAGTTCGTATAAAAATATTATATTATAATTGTGTTATTATTACGCTTCCTAAATATAGAAAATGGTGTGATTCCCCTCAAACTGTCCAACCACTTGGGGTGGACGGTAGAGCGACGGTCTCGCTTCATGCAGGTCGGCGTTCAATCCCCGACCGTCCACAAGTGGTTGGGCACCATTCCTTCCCCCCCGTCCCATCCCAAATCCTTATCCTGACCCCTTCCCAGTGCTATATAGTCGTAATGGCTTGGCGCTTTACCCTGATAATTCCCTCCCTTCACTCAAACTTTGCCCTGACCTTAAGAATATAAGAAAGAAGGTCTATTGACCCATACGAGGCAGCTCCTATTTATATATTCCCAATCTCATTTATATATATGTCTATCCTACGCTTGAAACAATAACGGGATCCTACTTCTATTGTGTTTAGACAGCTCTGACCTTTGACTAGACGACTTATGAAACAATGTCTCACAGCTCTAGGTAAGGAGCCCCCCAGCCTTCAAGATGTCTGTCCCTAAGCTTAGGGAACGACGAACACACACACACACACACACACACACACACACACACACACACACACACACACACACACACACACACACACACACACACACACACACACACACACACACGAGACATCACGTTCCATTCACACACTTGGAAGGGGTATCACCAGTTAAGACGACGGGCTGCCTATTAATTACTTCATTAAGGTATGTAAAGGATTTCCTTGGGAGATGGGAGAATAATCTGAGGTAAACTGTTCAGGTGGGAGTAGTTTACTGTGTTCGGATGATCAGGTGGGAGTAGTTTAGTGTGTTCGGATGACCAGGTGGGAGTAGTTTAGTGTGTTCGGATGATCAGGTGGGAGTAGTTTACTGTGTTCGGATGACCAGGTGGGAGTAGTTTAGTGTGTTCGGATGACCAGGTGGGAGTAGTTTAGTGTGTTCGGATGATCAGGTGGGAGTAGTTTAGTGTGTTCGGATGATCAGGTGGGAGTAGTTTAGTGTGTTCGGATGATCAGGTGGGAGTAGTTTAGTGTGTTCGGATGATCAGGTGGGAGTAGTTTAGTGTGTTCGGATGACCAGGTGGGAGTAGTCTAAGGAGTTCGGATGATCAGATGGGAGTAGTCTAATGTGTTCGGATGATCAGATGGGAGTAGTCTAATGTGTTCGGATGATCAGATGGGAGTAGTCTAATGTGTTCGGATGACTAGATGGAAGTAGTCTAATGTGTTGGGATGACCAGATGGGAGTAGTCTAATGTGTTCGGATGACTAGATGGGAGTAGTCTAATGTGTTCGGATGACTAGATGGGAGTAGTCTAATGTGTTCGGATGACCAGATGGAAGTAGTCTAATGTGTTCGGATGACTAGATGGAAGTAGTCTAATGTGTTCGGATGACTAGATGGAAGTAGTCTAATGTGTTCGGATGATATAACAAGATGCAGATTCATTAGAAGATAAGAAACGGTATAAAGTTCTTATTCAGAATGCTTGTAAGAAATCAAACAGTATAGATTGAACTTTTTTTTTTGTCTCACCGTATGATGACAGCTTCTCTGAAAGTTGCATCTAGTTGCACTGAGATCTTGCAAGATCAATACTGTCTATAGTGAAGATGATTAAACCGCTCGTGGGAACAATTATTACTTTGGCAGTTGTCTTGGAATGTTTTTTGTTCCAGCTGTGTTGATAGGTGATATCTTGTCATGGATTGCTTGTAATAGCTGCGTTGATAGGTGATATCTTATCATGGATTGCTTGTAATAGGTGTGCTGATAGGTGATATCTTGTCATGGATTGCTTGTAATAGGTGTGTTGATAGGTGATATCTTGTCATGGATTGCTTGTAATAGCTGTGTTGATAGGTGATATCTTATCATGGATTGCTTGTAATAGGTGTGTTGATAGGGGATATCCTGTCATGGATTGCTTGTAATAGCTGCGTTGATAGGTGATATCTTGTCATGGATTGCTTGTAATAGCTGCGTTGATAGGTGATATCTTGTCATGGATTGCTTGTAATAGGTGTGTTGATAGGTGATATCCTGTCATGGATTGGTTGTAATAGCTGCGTTGATAGGTGATATCTTGTCATGGATTGCTTGTAATAGGTGTGTTGATAGGTGATATCTTATCATGGATTGCTTGTAATAGGTGTGTTGATAGGTGATATCCTGTCATGGATTGCTTGTAATAGCTGCGTTGATAGGTAATATCTTATCATGGATTGGTTGTAATAGGTGTGTTGATAGGTGATATCTTGTCATGGATTGCTTGTAATAGCTGCGTTGATAGGTGATATCTTATCATGGATTGCTTGTAATAGCTGCGTTGATAGGTGATATCCTGTCATGGATTGCTTGTTACAGATGTAGTGAAAGGTGACATCTTCATCCACCTCGATCCAGGACCAGAATTCACCAAGTATTTACTCAACCACTTACGAAACCTGTACATCTTTCCTCAATCATGCCGGCTTTGTTTACATTTATTAATCAGTGTATGAGCCCCGAAGCACTACGAGGTTGTTTATAGCAATAACAACCTCGGCTTGTAAAGTTCACAAGCTCGTAAACTGTTTAGTTAATGTAAACCAACTCGCCACGAGTAAGGAAAGATGTAGATGTTTCGTAAGTATGAATCAACGGGGTGGGTTTCGCGTAATGTACACAGTTTGTATTCGCTGTGAGCCTGAGTACCGGCGCTTCCCTCATGGTAAGAGGAAGCAGCCCAAGCTTGTTCCAGGCGGTGGACTGGTACCAAATTCAAAGCTTTATACAACTCTGAACAGCTTACCTGCTTCAGCTAGAGGCACGTATGTGTATGACGTCAATTCTCTCCCTGCTCACTTCCCTCTATGCTTCTAAATACAGCTGTAGTCGTGTATGTGATGTCTGTATTTCCAATACACAATCTGATACATCTGAGCTACTTAGTAATACGGGTAAAATACACGTCCAGTCTCGCGAATCAATTTACGATTAATTAGCTTGTTTGTCGTAGCTGATTTTTTTTTGTTTTTAGGCATTTATGCTATGCAGGTTTGGAGCCACGTGTATGTGTCTGGAGATTAGCGTGTTGATAGTCATCTCTAGGCCTGAACTGCATAGTTGTTGGCTATTAAAGGCTCGTGGTTGGCAGCTCTGCATTAATTAGTGCCACTCAAGACTCGTGGTAGGTACTAGAGGCTCTTTTAGAGCCTACGGTAAACATTTTAACAGGTATGTGTGTCGGGGTGATGCATAACAGTAACGTCAACTGATGGCAGCTTCAGAGTCAGCTGATGACACCCTCAGAGTCAGCTGATGACAACCTCAGAGTCAGCTGATGGTAGTGCCAGTGTTGTGTGAGTAATTTGTACTATTATTTTCTACCACAGACGTGGCCAGACATTTACAATGCTAACCAGCATACATATACATTTTCTTCTGTCCTCCATGGACAGGGTGAGAGATGTGTTAAACATATAGTTCAGTGATGTATCGAACAATCAACCACACAAGGTGATTGTAGTGCCTTTAAGATGCTGACCATCGTGTGGGTAATTTAAACAACTTAGTATACACACCTGAATGAGCTTGCAAGGTCGAATGTCAACTACTAAGCCCCGCCTTACACATCATTTGCAATTGAATGCAACATCTCACTTCTCTCTCACCCTAGTATAAATTTTCATATTTAAAATTGGGTAAAATTGCGTTACCTATTTCTCGTCTACCTATTTCGTTAAGGAAAGTTAAGTTTGCTCAACCCCCCTTGTCTTGGATATCATAATATCTACTCTGACCTCTTAAATCGCCCGTGAAGCCACGAAATCTACCAAGAACCCTCTGATATCTACCCTGAACCCCAGAATCTACGCTGATTCCCTGTACGTTGAGTCCCCTGATATCTACCCTGAACCCCAGAATCTACGCTGATTCCCTGTACGTTGAGTCCCCTGATATCTACCCTGAACCCCAGAATCTACGCTGATTCCCTGTACGTTGAGTCCCCTGATATCTACCCTGAAGTCCAGCTATCTACCCTGAACCTCTTGATATCTACCATATAACCAAGCTGCAAGAAGGATGGTAAAGAACCTTTCCTCCTCCTAGTCACTGATAACCAAGTTCTAACAAGTGCGTTCTGATGGGTAAGTTCTGATTGGCTATTTCTGATAGGCTATTTCTGATAGGCAAGTTCTGATTGGCTAGTTCTGATTGGCTAGTTCTGATAGGCAAGTTCTGATTGGCTAGTTCTGATAGGCAAGTTCTGATAGGCAAGTTCTGATTGGCCAGTTCTGATTGGCTAGTTCTGATAGCCAAGTTCTGATAGCCAAGTTCTGATTGCCAAGTTCTGATAGGCAAGTTCTGATTGGCTAGTTCTGATTGGCTAGTTCTGATAGGCAAGTTCTGATTGGCTAGTTCTGATAGGCAAGTTCTGATAGGCAAGTTCTGATTGGCCAGTTCTGATTGGCTAGTTCTGATAGCCAAGTTCTGATAGCCAAGTTCTGATTGCCAAGTTCTGATAGGCAAGTTCTGATAGCCAAATTCTGATTGCCAAGTTCTGATAGGCAAGCTCTGATAGGCAAGTATTGATAGCCAAGTTCTGATAGCCAAGTGCCGATAGGCAATTGCTGATCGGTAACTACTTAACCTAAAAAAAAAAAACTCTTTAAACTTTCACCATTATTCATTATAGATATTAATTAGAAAACGCTCGCGTTAACGACCTCCAAATGTCAGCCATTAAAAAAAAAAAGATCTGTATTGGCGATGATTAGAAAATCAAATACCCATTTAAAATCGGGTCCAGGTTTACCTGCTGTGAATGACGTAAGTATTCGTTAATTAAATTCATGTAAGCTTAAATATTATTTTTACGGGAAAGTTCGAGTGCCTTGCCGTTTTTCAAAATAACAGCTTAGAGAGCGGGTTAAGGAAAAATGTAATTGGCAAGCCGATGGACAGAGGGCTCTGCATGTCCCTTTGGATTGCTCTGTGATGCTCACTTGTTAATTGAAGGTGAGGCCGCTAGCGAAATTCGCAAATTGGTCGGCCTTCAGGTTTGTAAATAATCCGGGAGATTAAATCCGGCTCAAGAACTGTGCGTGGTGGGTTCAGTTAAGAATACAAGGCTGTAAGGAATCAGCTAAAGGTCTATTGGTACATACGAGGCAGGTGCTATTGGTTCATACGAGGCAGGTGCTATTGGTCCATACGAGGCAGCTGCTATTGGTCCATACGAGGCAGCTCCTATTGGTCCATACGAGGCAGCTGCTATTGGTTCATACGAGGCAGGTGCTATTTGTCCATACGAGGCAGCTGCTATTGGTCCATACGAGGCAGGTGCTATTGGTCCATACGAGGCAGCTCCTATTGGTCCATACGAGGCAGCTCCTATTGACCCATACGAGGCAGCTCCTATTGGTCCTTACGAGGCAGCTCCTATTGGTCCATACGAGGCAGCTCCTATTGGCCCATACGAGGCAGCTCCTATTGGTCCTTACGAGGCAGCTCCTACTGGTCCATACGAGGCAGCTCCTATTGGTCCTTACGAGGCAGCTCCTATTGGTCCATACGAGGCAGCTGTTATTTATATCCACCCAAACTTATCTATATATGTCTAAATTACTCTAGAAATTGAGTTCGGTTGCTCGCGATAACCTTGTTACTGTGATATTTGGGTCAATGTTTTGACTGGAGGTGGGGTTTCCTCCTTTTTCCCTGTTTCTTTTTCGCTTCTGTTTTAGTGCACCGGTTTTAGTCTTGTTTTAATAACATTATCTTGGTGGCGGATGTAGGTGCAGAATGTTCACTAGTGAGTCCCATTCCTTTTCTAATCATTGTAGTGGCGGTGGAATGTGGATCTAATGCAGCTGTTGTTGTTGGATTAATGTTGAGTTTGATGCGCAGGGCTTCAGTAGCTTCACATTCCAGTAAGTAGTGCAATAGTGGCGCCTCTGCTTCTGTTCCACAGATGTGACACTCTTTAACTATTGGGTTCATTACCTCCCAGCAGCACTTGTAACCAAGTCTGAGTCTGTGTATGGCTACTGCAATGTCTCTGGATATCTTTTTGCCAGGCTTGAAAGAGTAGTTCCCAGTGGCTTGTTCGTACCATATCGCAGTGGATCTTCCTTCCGCTACTTTGGCTCTGTGGCGACTTTTGATAGTTGAGAATATTTTCTTCTTGATTTGCTCCGTAATCTGTGAAAAACTTGGAGGTATTTGAACCTGTACAACAGGTAAAGCAGTGGCAGTTTTCAACAGGGAAAAAGGAGGAAACCCCACCTCCATTTAAAACTTTGACCCAAATATCAGAGTAACAAGGTTATCGCGAATAACCCAACTCAATTACGGGCTAACCATAGCCCGTGCTACATGGATATCTCGTTCTGAGTAGTTAAATCTAAAACAACATCGGTTATTAACTAACAACTAACGCGTTTTCCCAGAGAGGTGACTGAATGCGGCAATTACATCAATGGCAGTGTTAAGAGAACCTTGTTTAAGGAGATGGTTGAGGCTGCTTTCTTGACACTTCAGATTTTCAAGGTTCAGTTCAAGACAGGTTTAATACAGATCAAGTTCCGTATTCATTCCGTTTTTTAATTTTGATGTTATTTAAATTAGCTTGGAGAAGGCCTGCTCACATAAATATGTAGTGGCTCCTATACCCACAGGATGGGTATGGGGTCCACTACCACCCACAGGATGGGTATGGGGTTCACTACCACCCACAGGATGGGTATGGGGTCCACTACCACCCACAGGATGGGTATGGGGTCCACTACCACCCACAGGATGGGTATGGGGTCCACTACCACCCACAGGATGGGTATGGGGACCACTACCACCCACAGGATGGGTACGGGGTCCACTACCACCCACAGGATGGGTATGGGGTCCACTACCACCCACAGGATGGGTATGGGGTCCACTACCACCCACAGGATGGGTATGGGGACCACTACCACCCACAGGATGGGTACGGGGTCCACTACCACCCACAGGATGGGTATGGGGACCACTACCACCCACAGGATGGGTATGGGGACCACTACCACCCACAAAATGGGTATCGGGGTTCACTACCACCCACAGAATGGGTATCGGGGTTCACTACCACCCACAGAATGGGTATCGGGGTTCACTACCACCCACAGGATGGGCATGCGGTTCACTACCACCCACAGGATGGGCATGCGGTTCACTACCACCAACAGGATGGGCATGCGGTTCACTACCACCAACAGGATGGGCATGCGGTTCACTACCACCAACAGGATGGGCATGCGGTTCACTACCACCAACAGGATGGGCATGCGGTTCACTACCACCCACAGGATGGGCATGCGGTTCACTACCACCAACAGGATGGGCATGCGGTTCACTACCACCCACAGGATGGGCATGCGGTTCACTACCACCCACAGGATGGGCATGCGGTTCACTACCACCCACAGGATGGGCATACGGTTCACTACCACCAACAGGATGGGTATGGGGTTCACTACCACCCACAGGATGGGCATGCGGTTCACTACCACCCACAGGATGGGCATGCGGTTCACTACCACCAACAGGATGGGCATGCGGTTCACTACCACCCACAGGATGGGTATGCGGTTCACTACCACCCACAGGATGGGTATGCGGTTCACTACCACCCACAGGATGGGCATGCGGTTCACTACCACCCACAGGATGGGCATGCGGTTCACTACCACCAACAGGATTGGTATGGGGTCCACTACCACCCACAGGATGGGCATGCGGTTCACTACCACCCACAGGATGGGCATGCGGTCCACTACCACCCACAGGATGGGTATGGGGTCCACTACCACCCACAGGATGGGTATGGGGACCACTACCACCCACAGGATGGGTATGGGGTCCACTACCACCCACAGGATGGGTATCGGGGTTCACTACCACCCACAGGATGGGCATGCGGTTCACTACCACCAACAGGATGGGTATGGGGTCCACTACCACCCACAGGATGGGTATCGGGGTCCACTACCACCCACAGGATGGGTATGGGGTCCACTACCACCCACAGGATGGGTATGGGGACCACTACCACCCACAGGATGGGTATGGGGACCACTACCACCCACAGGATGGGTATCGGGGTTCACTACCACCAACAGGATGGGCATGCGGTTCACTACCACCAACAGGATGGGCATGCGGTTCACTACCACCAACAGGATGGGCATGGGGACCACTACCACCCACAGGATGGGCATGCGGTTCACTACCACCCACAGGATGGGCATGCGGTTCACTACCACCCACAGGATGGGCATGCGGTTCACTACCACCAACAGGATGATGTAACAAAAGACAAGATCCACTGTTACCATGGTAACCTTTAACGATGTCACCAGAGTAACGACCACTGATGTCACTGTTGTAACAACTAGGGTAACACTGTAATGGTTGCTATATACTTGTAACCCCGAGACTGTATTTGATTTGTTGTTTAAGATTCGCTACCTGAAACAAAAAGTTCCAAGTAGCACGGGCTATGGCGAGCCCGCAGTAATCATTGTATGGTATGACCACAAAGAACTAGAAGAGTCCGCCTTCACAGGCGAAAATGCTCAAACCAGTTATCAGGGGGAAGGGGGAAGAGACATGATCAATATGTTAAAGATATCCATATAATTCTTTACAGTCTAGAGAGTAATAAGGTTCACTCGTTTAAAACAAATGCCGCCACCACTCCTTCCACTACCAATGGTCACATTCACTCCAAAAAAATCTACCAATCTACCACTATTTATGCCCGTGCCACCTCTTGGGTGGCTTAATCTTCCCCAATCAATCAATCACCACTCCTAGAACTTTAATGATTAGGGTAATTGACACTGGAGGAGACTAATCAACACCGAGGGCTAAGGGAATTAAACTCTTTCTTCTACTTACTGGGTGAATGGAATTCCTTCTATCTTGTCTTCATGATAATATATATATATATATATATATATATATATATATATATATATATATATATATATATATATATATATATATATATATATATTTATTAATAAATATATATATATATATATATATATATATATATATATATATATATATATATATATATATATATATATATATATATATATATATATATATATATATATATATATATATATATATATGTATATATATATGCTCATAAGCTCACAGGTGATGTCCAAATCAATTCAAGATCTATGTCTCAGAATTAATTAAGGGAAAAATATATAAAATACACAGGAGATAACTAACAGTAACTTTATATAATATTGCAAATTAATTAACTCTAAGTTAGTGTAACCCCTGTTGCTAAGAGAGAGACATGGTAATGGACTACAAAGTATACAGGGAACTCAAAACAGATAATTATCTTTTCCATTGCTCTCTCCCAGACGATGTTGTGGCTTGTTGCTCCATAACCCCCCCCCCCTCCCCTTCTCTTGCACCTGTCTAGTTCACGTTCAAATATTATCCTCTGTCATAGGAGCCTGACGGCTGAGTGAGCAGCGGTCGGGATACGTAGTCCTATGGTTCCGGGTTCGATTCCAAACAAATGGGCAGTTTCTTTCACCCTGATGCCTCCTGTTCACCTAGCAGTAAATAGGTGCCTCGGAGTTAGACAGCTGCTACGGGCTGTTTCCTGGGGGTGTGTAACAAAAAGGAGGTCGAGGACCGGGCCGCGGGAACGCGAGGCCCCGAAATCATCTCAAGATAGGATTCTTCAAGGTGAAGTTCTAACTCCACCGCCAGGGCTCTTGCCCTAGAAACTCCACCTTTCTCCTAGGTCTACATCCAATCAATTGGATGTAGACCTAGACCTGTAGACCTACGCCTATTTCCTCTGGCGCCTTCATCTAATGACAAGTTATGTCTGGTTCAAGTAAGTTTACTGAGGTAAGGAAATACATCTCAGAAGGCTAGAGTAGCGTAGGCTATTTCTGCCCTCGGCTATTTAGGGTCCCTCAAGGGGCTCACAAATCCATATAGTACACAAATATTAATAATATTTTTACTCGTCACATTCCAACAGTAACTACAATACACAATACAGTACACGATTGAACAAATCACATTGTCCATTGAACAAATATTTTAAGCTCCAGGGCGGAGTTTTCCCACAAAACCTGGCGGATACTATCCTTTATTATGAGAACTGAGTACTATGAGGGGAAAGCTTGTGAGGGGAAACTTGTGAGGGGACTTGTGAGGGGGACTTGTGAGGAGGGACTTGAGACATTATTGATGGTACTCAGATGGGTCTAACTAATCTACCTCGGACAGTCAAGGAGGCAGAACAATTAAGGTATATGGTTCATTATACATTAAAGGCCTACTAGTCAATTTGCATTCCTTTGCATACTCAAGATGCAAATTGTGCTTCTGTCATTACTCTTTACTTGTCTCCAATGAAAATGAACCTACGTTATTTGAAATCAATCAACTCTTAAGACCCGATGAATATGAGAATGTGATATCATAAATAAGTGAGCATGACCAAAAGAAACAGAGAAAGAGAGAGAGAGAGAGAGAGAGAGAGAGAGAGAGAGAGAGAGAGAGAGAGAGAGAGGAGAGGGAGAGAGGGAGAGAGAGAGAGAGAGAGAGAGAGAGAGAGAGGGAGAGAGGGAGAGAGGGAGAGAGAGAGAGAGAGAGAGAGAGAGAGAGAGAGAGAGAGAGAGAGAGAGAGAGAGAGAGAGAGAGAGAGAGAGAGAGAGAGACAACGAATGAATGACTTTAGCATGATATATAAGACTGAGGAAAAAACTGTGGCTATGAGGCAGGAATTCTCCTCCAAGTGTTTTATCTACAAGTAGGACTCGAATCCCCCTCTTCACTTTTAATTTATTCCGCCTTAAGAACCATTAGAAAGCACGTTGATGCTGGCACAGCTGGCAATGGGGCGGATTACATTCCTCACCGAACGATTTAATACAAGATCCGGATGACTTACGCGAACGCTGACCCAGAAAAGAATGGCTAGAAGAGCCGAAAGCTGTCGCAATTATATATAGCATAGAAACAATATTAAGGGACTTTTCCCCAGAGGCGTGAGCACTGGCAGGGGGATTTTTGAGCGCGAGCCTGAGCGCAGGGACATGTCTCTGTGCGGGGGGGGGGGGGGGAAACATTGAGCACTTGTGAGCAGCCTGAGAGCAAGGCTCAGGTAGTGATTTGAGCGGCAAGAGCCTTTTAAGCACAGGGACGGGAGAGCAGGTGTGTTGCCTGAGCACTGAGAGTTACCTGAGCACTGAGAGTTACCTGAGCACTGAGAGTTACCTGAGCACTGAGAGTAGCCAATTAACCAGAATACACACACAGGTCCTGCCTCTCCTGCACCCACCATCTTCCCCAGCCGCCCCGCCGAGCTCTGAGATTTATCGCGGCTGGGTTAGTTCTGCTCTCTGCCTCACGGGGCCTCAAAGCGCTATTGTTAGCAAATTTTCCTTAAGAGTTGACAACGAAAGTTGAGTTAAGAGAACGCCACTGTACTCCACACAGTCGGCACGCGATGTTTATATAAACATTTAACACCAGCGTTATTTGAACGTTGTTAAAACCCTAATCAAGTTAAAAAAACAACGTGATTATGCCTTGTGCATTTGTTGGTACAAAGATACATACGTCAAATAGATCCCCATCTTGTAATTTAATATTTTTCTTAAGACTTTGCTAACGAAAATCAATCTTGAAATGTTGAATAAGCGTATGAGCGAAGAGGTATTCTAGCCTTTGAATATTTTTCATGTAGTTTGAGAAGGGCTTCAGATATCAGTTCATGAATAAAACCAGGATGGCTATCGTAAACATATCGACGTCACAGCGTGAGTTCCCACAAGCATCGTCGTACGTCTGGCAGGGTTGGCCAAAAATCTTATCAAACATCTGGCAGCGAGGACCAAAATATTATCATATATGTGGCGTAGCACACATTACCATACAACCGTCTTGGCAGGACATACCTATACACCTTCCCTATATATATACATATATATACATATATATATATATATATATATATATATATATATATATATATATATATATATATATATATATATATATATAATATATATATATATATGTAAAATCATCCTAAAACTAGGCATTTGCCATTGTTGATACCGTTTGCTTATATTACGCAAGTCTTATTATTATACATCTGGCTGCATAGATTAAAACATTATCAAACAACTGGCAGATGATAGCAGAAACATATATACTATAAAAAACAATATCCGATAATTCTCACAAGATCCAAAACTCATCTCTGCATATGGCATCTCATATATCTAGCCATCATGATATAAAATATGAATTTCCATGTGTCATCGCAAATCAAAATATGATTTTGCATAAGGCAGTCGATTCACTAACCGCTTCACATGTATATGTTATCCGTCATACATCTGGCATCACTGTCCAAAAACATCATCTTTCATCTAGCATCGCTGTCTCTAACGACATCTGGCAACACTAGCACAACATTTCTTTTTCATGCATCTGGCAGTCATGGACTAAAATATGGTTGTTCATCTGGCAGCCATGGACTAAAATATGGTCGTTCATCTGGCAGGCATGGACCAAAATATAGTCGTTCATCTGGCAGCCAATCTACTAAAATATGGTCGTTCATCTGGCAGTCATGGACTAAAATATGGTCGTTCATCTGGCAGCCATGGCTCAAAATATGGTCGTTCATCTGGCAGCCATGGCTCAAAATATGGTCGTTCATCTGGCAGCCATGGCGCAAAATATGGTCGTTCATCTGGCAGCCATGGACCAAAATATGGTTGTTCATCTGGCAGCCATGGACCAAAATATGGTCGTTCATCTGGCAGCCATGGACCAAAATATGGTCGTTCATCTGGCAGCCATGGACCAAAATATGGTCGTTCATCTGGCAGCCATGGACCAAAATATGGTCGTTCATCTGGCAGCCATGGACCAAAATACGACCACTCATCAACCCAATCTACACACTAAATAATATTGTAAATAACGATTTTAATATAGTCCACTAATGGATGTCAACCAACACACTAACACTAAACATAGAAAAGACCTATTACATATTATCTGAAAGTAAATCATCAAACATAAGATAGACAATGTTACCATTAGCATTAAAAATTAATGAACATTATTTGGTCTATATATAAACACGAGACTAAACTTCAGCACCAATACAACACATTGCCAAAAAAGTGTCACAAATTGTTCATATTGAAATTGAAATAAGTTTATTGAGGTAAAATACACACAAAGGGATGAGGTAGCTCAAGCTATTCTCACCCCGTTAACTGTTCATATGCTCTCTAATATCAGATATTATGTTTCCCACTCCTGTTCTCCTTTCACTATACTACTCGCTAATCAATCCCTAACATAAGGTATCTGTGCATGGGGGTTCAACCATTGCAAATTACCTCGGTGCAGATTCACGAAGCAGTTACGCAAGCACTTACGAACCTGTACAGCTTTTCTCAATCTTTGGCGGCTTTGTTTACAATTATTAAACAGTTAATGAGCTCCGAAGCACCAGGAGGCTGTTTATAACAATAACAACAGTTGATTGGCAAGTTTTCATGCTTGTAAACTGTTTAATAAATGTAGCCAAAGCCGGCAAAGATTGAGGAAAGCTGTACACGTTCGTAAGTACTTGCGTAACTGCTTCGTGAATCTGGCCCATCAAGCCTATCATCACTCAGCCAAAATTTGCTATCAGAACTATAACAAACTCTGTCTTCAGACAACACACAACACCATAATGTAAATCCCTAAAAATGCTAAACATATACTCCACACATTTTCTTATAGCGACGGTCTCGCTTCATGCAGGTCGGCGTTCAATCCCCGACCGTCCAAGTGGTTGGGCACCATTCCTTCCCCCCGTCCCATCCCAAACTCTTATCCTGACCTCTTCCAAGTGCTATATAGTCGTAATGACTTGGCGCTCTCTCCTGTTGGTTCCCTTCCCTTCTGGTATTTACATGTACAAAAATGAGAAAATTGTCTAAC
Organism: Procambarus clarkii; assembly: GCF_020424385.1. Lineage (NCBI taxonomy): Eukaryota > Metazoa > Arthropoda > Malacostraca > Decapoda > Cambaridae > Procambarus > Procambarus clarkii. The sequence goes on along the minus strand of NW_025568343.1, from coordinate 6,379 downwards.
CAAAGCTTTATTCACAAGTAAAACCCAAAAAAAAAGTGTCTAATTTCATCCTAATAGTTTACTTCCTTGTGTTTCAAACTCACGCTGCATCTTGTACTACCCAATCACCCAATTTGATTACTTTAAGATCTGCAGCTTCACCAGACTAATTAACACAGTCAATTTATACGGTGGTTATTGTGCTGAACTCAAGTTTTAGTACAATGTGCCTATTAATAATCTTACCTTTATCCGTTAGACTGAAGACCTGCACGAAACGCTATGCGTGTTAGTGGCTGGACAGGACTGTAAGAACACCGGTGTTATGTACTCTCACTACCCTATGTATTCTTGTATAGAAATAAATAAATAAATAAATAAATAAATAAATAAATAATTCTTTTATCCAAGGTAAAAATACAATCATGCATCTGACAGCCATGGACGAAAATAGAATCATGCATCTGGCAGCCATGGACGAAAATAGAATCATAACTCTGGCAGCCATGGACGAGAATAGAATCATAACTCTGGCAGCCATGGACGAAAATAGAATCATAACTCTGGCAGCCATGGACGAGAATAGAATCATAACTCTGGCAGCCATGGACGAAAATAGAATCATAACTCTGGCAGCCATGGACGAAAATACCATCATAACTCTGGCAGCCATGGACGAAAATACCATCATAACTCTGGCAGCCATGGACGAAAATACCATCATAACTCTGGCAGCCATGGACGAAAATACCATCATAACTCTGGCAGCCATGGACGAAAATACCATCATAACTCTGGCAGCCATGGATAAAAATACCATCATAACTCTGGCAGCCATGGACGAAAATACCATCATAACTCTGGCAGCCATGGATAAAAATACCATCATAACTCTGGCAGCCATGGACGAAAATACCATCATAACTCTGGCAGCCATGGACAAAAATACCATCATAACTCTGGCAGCCATGGATAAAAATACCATCATAACTCTGGCAGCCATTGACGAAAATACCATCATAACTCTGGCAGCCATGGACGAAAATACCATCATAACTCTGGCAGCCATGGACGAAAATACCATCATAACTCTGGCAGCCATGGACAAAAATACCATCATAACTCTGGCAGCCATGGACAAAAATACCATCATAACTCTGGCAGCCATGGATAAAAATACCATCATAACTCTGGCAGCCATTGACGAAAATACCATCATAACTCTGGCAGCCATGGACAAAAATACCATCATAACTCTGGCAGCCATTGACGAAAATAGAATCATAACTCTGGCAGCCATGGACGAAAATACCATCATAACTCTGGCAGCCATGGACGAAAATACCATCATAACTCTGGCAGCCATGGACGAAAATACCATCATAACTCTGGCAGCCATGGACGAAAATACCATCATAACTCTGGCAGCCATGGATAAAAATACCATCATAACTCTGGCAGCCATGGACGAAAATACCATCATAACTCTGGCAGCCATGGATAAAAATACCATCATAACTCTGGCAGCCATGGACGAAAATACAATCATAACTCTGGCAGCCATGGACGAAAATACCATCATAACTCTGGCAGCCATGGACAAAAATACCATCATAACTCTGGCAGCCATTGACGAAAATACCATCATAACTCTGGCAGCCATGGACAAAAATACCATCATAACTCTGGCAGCCTTGGACAAAAATACCATCATAACTCTGGCAGCCATGGATAAAAATACCATCATAACTCTGGCAGCCATGGACAAAAATATCATCATAACTCTGGCAGCCATGAACCCTTTCGTTACCATTCAACTTTCAACCTAGCCAAACAACTTTCGTTCTTCGTATTCATTATCTACGATTTTTAACCCGTTGTGTAAATCAGAGCTTCCTTTGTTGGTCATGGACACCTCTCCCTTCATTGTGTATTCTGCTTAAATTGCTCACTTTATCGCGAGAGAAAAATTTGTTTGGCAACTGAATTTTTAGGGCTTATTGCTAAAGGTCTCAATAAGGAATTAATCTCTGGATTAGATTAGATTAATACAGTTTGATACATTGATACAGTTTGCCCGAAACGCTATACGTATTAGTGGCTTTAGGTATTGAATGTGCTGGTTCTATCTATAAATCCAACATTATGTTTGTAACTTTTCATCTATGTATTTAATTGATAACACTAAACTAAGAGATGATAACTCAAATTAAATATTAATGGACCCTCTTCCGAGCAACTAATTTTTTTTATCTCGAAATCTCTAATAAAATGTATGTTAATTTTCAATAAATTAATTATCTTATGAACCTGATTACAATATCAATAGTCAATGCTTCTGTTACACGGGGATATATTAAAAAAAAATTACATATATCGAATGCCAATTTGTTCACTCGTATGAGGACAGTTTATGACTATTAATCTCTGGAATTTAATAAAAAAAATCGCTTTGGCCACCTGAATTAACTTTATTTCTAACTGGAATGAGATTAACTTTCCTCTCTATGACCACTGGGCATAAGAGCCATATTCTCAAGAATAGGATTTGTTTTGCATTGTGTCTTACCTTCTCAGTTAATAACTTGCAATGTGGGTATGTTCTTGTTGTTAATATTTAAATGTGGGTTCTGGTATTGAGCTCCAGCTCCTTGGTCCCGCCTTCTTAGCCAGTGATTGTCCGATTGCAAGTCAAGAGTTGCTGGATTTATATATATATATATATATATATATATATATATATATATATATATATATATATATATATATATATATATATATATATATATATAATGTCGTGCCTAATAGCCAGAACCGCACTTCTTGGCCTAGTATGCAGGGTCTAATGTGCTTAACAGGCAGAATGATTTTCGTTATTTTCAAATATTTCTTTTTAAATTGGTTCTTGTCTAACAATAATAATTATATTAGGAACAATTATTCTAACAATAATTGATATTAGGAACATGCAGGAAGTTGACAAATTAATTCCGAAGTTCATTTGTGCACATTTTATTGGGTCTGTCGCCTAGTGATGCGTTTCGCAAGGTCACTCCACACATCTTGAGATGATTTGATGATTTCGGGGCTTTAGTATCCCCGCGGCCCGGTCCTCGACCAGGCCTCCACCCCCAGGAAGCAGCCCGTGACAGCTGACTAACACCCAGGTACCTATTTTACTGCTAGGTAACAGGGGCATAGGGTGAAAGAAACTCTGCTCATTGTTTCTCGCCGGCGCCCGGGTTCGAACCCGGGACCACAGGATCACAAGTCCAGCGTGCTGTCCGCTCGGCCGACCGGCTCCACATTCTCAAAGACAAATTCTACAGTGCATAATGCTTTCTTATATCCTCTTATGATGAGGTGGTTAGGTAGCATATAGATGAATACGTAACATATAGATGAATGGCATTACATAGGGGATATTGATAAGGTATCAAATGTATCGAGATAGAGTGTGATATTCCGTTCCTGTTGCATGGTCATTCGGTCCTGCCTCTACATTGGCTCGGGGTCTTGAAGTGGGTAGTTATTGATTGCTGGAATAGATTTCTTGATATGCAGCGCCTCGCTGTTCTCTACTGGATGGGTATTGGGTGCATAATAAATGACTAATCTTATGTGAGGTATACAGTTTACTGTATACCTTTAATCAATGTTCCTGACGACCTTGGTCTCTGATCAGGACTTCTGGTTTACCGTCGGATCAACCAGGCTGTTCGTTGCTGCTGCATGCACTCTGGCATAGGAATCACAGCCCGGTTGTCGAGGTTCCTTTCTTGCACTCTTAATCCCCCCCTTGGTCAGAGTGAAGGTGAGCTAACACACTTCAAGGATGATGATTCACTCTAACATGTCTTCAAGATGATTCACTCTAACAAGTCTTCTAGAAGATTCACTCTTACAGAATGAATCTTCATGTTAGAGTGAATCAACTTCAAGATGATTCACTCTAACAAGTCGTCAAGATGATTCACTCTTACAGAATGAATCTTCATGTTAGAGTGAATCATCTTCAAGATGATTCACTCTAACACGTCTTCAAGATGAAGTGTAGTACACCCAGCATGGCGACGCCATAGCCACGTGGCTGGCAGCATATATGGCTCACTGACTAGCGCTGCCATTGTATGAATGCCACCGTGAACACACCACACTCCATGGCAACTCAGTGGTGGTCACCTGTGCCATCTGGACCTCGTCGAGCCGGCCCAAAAGTTGATAAAACTTATAAGTGCCTTCCCACTTAACCGTCCCGTAAGTGCACTCATGTGTGTGTGCTCTCTTATAGTGGCTTGAAGAGTGAGTTCAGCTCCTGGTCCCCGCCTACGAGGACCAGGCTATTGCTGTTGATCCTGAGCTCTCTGCCTGACAAATAGGGAAACAGTGGTGCCAGGGTGCCATTCAGAAGAGGCCGCCGGGTCCCAAAATAACGAGGTGGATATTAATTGCGTCGTCAAGACCAAGTCAGCGATGGTTAGACTTCCCCCAGGTGGTGTGAGGCAGGTCATTGGACCCGCCTTAACAAGTTTAGACTATCTGATATATATCCCACCTCAAATGTCTGGTGAGAAACAGTGAGTTTTTACTCCAGCTCTCATCTTCTCCTTCTCTCCCCCCCCTTGCCCCCTCTCTCTCTCCCCTCCTCCTTCCCCTCCTTGCTCCTCCTCCTTCCCCCCTTCCCAGCCCCCCTCACCCCCACTCCCTCCCAACGAACAGTGGTAGTCAGGTAACGGATGTTACCTGTCTGTCTTCTCTTTGAGCTACCTGTCTCTGTCTCTGTCTGTCTCTCTCTCTCTCTCTCTCTCTCTCTCTCTCTCTCTCTCTCTCTCTCTCTCTCTCTCTCTCTCTCTCTCTCTCTCTCTCTCTCTCTCTCTCTCTCCTCTCTCTCTCTCTCTCTCTCTCTCTCTCTCTCTCTCTCTCTCTCTCTCTCTCTCTCTCTCTCTCTCTCCTCTCTCTCTCTCTCTCTCTCTCTCTCTCTCTCTCTCTCTCTCTCTCTCTCTCTCTCTCTCTCTCTCTCTCCATCTGCCCCCTTCTGTCTGTTCCCTACCTCCCCTGTTTGTCTCCCACCTGTGTGCTCATTCTGTTGTCTGTTTTCCCGTTGTTTCCTTATTCTCGGCGTTGTTTACCCTTGGCGCCTGTTTGTGTCTCCCCTCGCCGTTGTTTGTTTGACAGGCTTCTGTCTAAATTTCCCTTTCCCCTCCCTTTCTCATTTCCCTCTTCCATCATTTATTCCGTTCCCTCTTTCTGTCTTCCTATATAACCCCCTTTACTCGACGCATTCCCCCTCCCCCCCCTGTTTGTGTCTCCCCCTCGCCGTTGTTTGTGTGACAGGCTTCTGTCTAAATTTTCCTTTCCCCTCCCTTTCTCATTTCCCTCTTCCATCATTTATTCCGTTCCCTCTTTCTGTCTTCCTATATAACCCCCTTTACTCGACGCATTCCCCCTCCCCCCCTTTTCCACTTCCTTTCTTCCTCCTCCTCCTCCTCTTCCACCACCTCCTCTTCCTCTCTCCTCCCCCCCCCCCCCCTCCGCTGGCAGAGGGAGAGGACGGAAGGGGCAAGACCCATCTGTTCCACACAGCACATACAAATGGAGGGAAGCGAGAAGAGATGGAGCCACACGTGAATTTTCTTGACTTGAGGAAACTCACGATATATGTCGGAGGGAGGGGGGGGGGGCGGGGGGTGATGGGAGGGAGGGGGAGGGAAGGGGGGATGGGAGGGGGGAGAGGGAAGAGGGGGGGGGGGGGGGGACTTACCCCTTTACCAATTAATTCTCAGTGTTTTTGCAATCGTGTCAGACGAGTGTAAAGGATTGGTGCAAATGTTGGGGTTTGTGTTTGTGGGGGGGGGGGGGGGGTAGGAGGGGGGGGGTGTTACCTGAACCCCCCCCCCCTCCCCCCCTCTCTCGCTCTCTCTCTCTCTCTCTCTCTCTCTCTCCATCACTCTCTCTCTCTATCTCATCCCCCTTCTTTCTCCCTTTCTTCCTTCCTCCCTACCCGTCTTCCTTCTCCTACCTTCCTCTATACCTCCTTCCCCCACTCAGTGTTCTCTTCCCTCCTCCTCCACCTCTCCCTCTCCTCTTTCCCCTCATGTTTGTGTTTGTCAGCGTGTGTTTGATCGGTTGTTTGTTAGTGCGATTGTGTGTGTGTAAGTCCGTGTGTTTGCGCGGGTATTTGTCCCATGTGTTTGTCTGGGATTGTCTCTTGAGTTTTTTTTTGTCTGGGTATTTGTCAGTGAGTTGACCGTTGTTTGTTTGTGTTTGTCCTTGTGTACGTAAATTTGTTTGTCCTTGTGTACGTAAATTTGTTTGTCCTTGTGTACGTAAATTTGTTTGTCCTTGTGTACGTAAATTTGTTTGTCCTTGTGTACGTAAATTTGTTTGTCCTTGTGTACGT
>NW_025568342.1:0-80963 GCF_020424385.1 Procambarus clarkii | reverse complement strand
TGAGTGGGGAGGGCAACCCCACCACCCTCCTCTGCATAGAAAACCCCCGTTTCCTTACTGTCCTCCCGCCCGTTCACCCCATACCCTCCCTGTCCTTCCCCTTCACTTGACCCCCACCACTCATCCCAGTATCCTCTGCAACCCTGGCATCCACCTCACAAATCCACACAACCCATGGCACAGCTTCCTCCGCCAGCAGAAACATTCACCAAGGAGGAGATATGAGGAAGGGACAGAAGAAAGTGAGCCTCAAGGCAATGTACACTAACATAGATGGTATTACAAATAAGGCAAATGAACTTGGAGAATGGGTACTAGAGGAAAACCCAGACATAATAGCTCTCTCAGAAACAAAGCTGACGAAAACAATAACAAATGCAGTGTTCCCACAGGACTATTATGTTATGAGGAAAGAGAGAGAAGGAAGAGGTGGTGGTGGTGTAGCTCTGCTGGTAAGAAAAGGCTGGGATTTTGAGGAGTTGGTTGTTCAGGGATGTGAAGGTTTCAGGGACTACATAATAGGAACAATAATAACTGGAGGGCAAAAAATTATAGTCGTAGTCATATATAATCCACCACCAAATGACAGAAGACCCAGACAGGAATATGATAGAAACAATATGGCCACCATTAACATAATAGAGAGAGCAGCTTCTGTAGCTAGCAGGAATGGATCTGGACTACTAATCATGGGAGACTTCAACCATGGGAAGATAGATTGGGAGAACAGAGACCCGCATGGAGGACCAGAAACATGGAGAGCTAAGCTGCTGGACGTGGCAACAAGAAACTTTCTAAACCAGCACATCAAGGATCCAACAAGAATGAGAGGAGAGGATGAACCAGCAATGCTTGATCTGATATTTACCCTAAATGAGTGGGATATAAGGGAAGTCAAGATGGAAGAACCCTTGGGAATGAGTGATCACAGTGTATTGAACTTTGAGTACCTGGTAGAGCTCGGAATTATCCCCCCCCCCACCCCCCCCCCCCACCCCCACCCCGAAAAAGAGCTAGGAAACAAAAGGCTGGCATACCGAAAGGGAAATTATGAGGAGATGAGAAGCTTCCTAAGGGAAATACCTTGGGACACAGTCCTCAGAGCTAAGTCTGCACAAGATATGATGGACTATCTCACCCAAAAGTGTCAGGAGGCAGTAAGCAGATACATCCTGGCCCAAAAGGATAAATCCGAGAAACAAAAGAAGAATCCATGGTATAATAGGGCATGTATGGAAGCAAAGAAACTGAACAAAAGGGCATGGAGGAACTTCCGGAATAACAGAACACCAGAAAACAGAGAGAGATACCAGAGAACCAGGAATGAGTATGTCAGGGTGAGAAGAGAAGCAGAGAAAAGTTATGAAAATGATATAGCAAACAAAGCCAAGACCGAACCAAAGCTACTCCACAGTCACATCAGAAGGAAAACAACAGGGAAAGAACAGGTAGTGAAACTTAGAACAGGCGAGGACAGGTATACAGAGAATGACAAAAAGGTGTGTGATGAACTCAACAAGAGGTTCCAAGAGGTCTTCACAACAGAACAAGGTGAGGTCACTGTGCTAGGATAAAGGGACAGAAACCAGGCGGCCTTGGAAGAGTTTGAAATTACGAGAGAGGAGGTCAAGAGACACCTGCTGGATCTGGATGTTAGAAAGTCTGTTGGTCCAGACGGGATCTCGCCATGGGTACTGAAAGAGTATGCAGAGGCACTTTGCTTGCCACTCTCCATAGTGTATAGTAGGTCACTGAAGACGGGTGACCTACCAGAGATATGGAAGACGGCGAATGTGGTCCCAATATACAAAGAGGGCGACAGGCAAGAGGCACTGAACTACTGGCCAGTATCCTTGACTTGTATACCATGCAAGGTGATGGAGAAGATCGTGAGAAAAAACCTGGTAGCACATCTGGAGAGAAGGGACTTCGTGACAAATCGACAACATGGGTTCAGGGAGGGTAAATCTTGCCTGACAGGCTTAATAGAATTCTATGACCAGGTGACACAGATTAAGCAAGAAAGAGAGGGCTGGGCGGACTGCATTTTCTTGGATTATCGGAAAGCCTTTGACACAGTACCGCATAAGAGGCTGTTACATAAGATGGAGAGACAGGCAGGTGTAGCTGGTAAGGTGCTCCAGTGGATAAGGGAGTACCTAAGCAATAGGAAGCAGAGAGTTATGGTGAGGGGGTGAGACCTCTGATTGGCGTGAAGTCACCAGTTGAGTCCGACAGGGCTCTGTACTCGGTCCTATCTTGTTTCTGATATATGTAAATGATCTCCCGGAGGGTATAGATTCATTTCACTCAATGTTTGCGGACGATGCCAAAATTATGAGAAGGATTAAGACAGAAGAGGACTGTTTGAGGCTTCAAGAAGACCTAGACAAACTGAAGGAATGGTCGAACAAGTGGTTGTTAGAGTTTAACCCAACCAAATGTAATGTAATGAAGATAGGTGTAGGGAACAGGAGGCCAAATACAAGGTATCATCAGGAAGAGGAAATCCTTCAGGAGTCAGAGAAAGAAAAAGACTTGGGAGTTGAAATCACGCCAGACCTGTCTCCTGCAGCACATATCAAGAAGATACCATCAGCGGCATATGCCAGGCTGGACAACATACGAACGGCATTCAGAAATTTGTGTAAAGAATCATTCAGAACTTTGTATACCACATATGTCAGGCCAATTCTGGAGTATGCAGCCCCAGCATGGTGTCCATATCTAGTCAAGGATAAGACTAAACTGAAAAAGGTTCAAACATTTGCCACCAGACTAGTACCCGAGCTAAGAGGTATGAGCTAGGAGGAGAGACTGCGGGAATTGAACCTCACTTCGCTGGAAGACAGAAGAGTTAGGGGGGGACATGATCACTACATTCAAGATTCTGAAGGGAATTGATAGGGTAGATAAAGACAAGCTATTTAACACCAGGGGCACACGCACAAGGGGACACAGGTGGAAACTGAGTGCCCAAATGAGCCACAGAGATATTAGAAAGAACTTTTTTAGTGTCAGAGTGGTTGACAAATGGAATGCATTAGGAAGTGATGTGGTGGAGGCTGACTCCATACACAGTTTCAAGTGTAGATATGATAGAGCCCAATAGGCTCAGGAATCTGTACACCTGTTGATTGACGGTTGAGAGGCGGGACCAAAGAGCCAGAGCTCAACCCCCGCAAACACAACTAGGTGAGTAGAACTAGGTGAGTACACACACACACACACACACACACTGGTGTGGAAGCTGGTTGCCGAGCGGACAGCGCGCTGGAAACGAGATCCTGTGGTCCCGGGTCCGATTCCCAGCGCCGGCGAGAAACGATGGGCAGAGTTTCTTTCATCCTATGTCCCCGTTACCTAGAAGTAAATAGGTACCTGGGAGTTAGTCAGCTGTTACGGGCTGCTTCCTGGGTGTGTGTGTGTGGTTTAGAAAAAAAATTGTAGTAGTAGAAAGAGTTGATTGGCAGTTGAGAAGCGGGTCGAAAGAGCAGAGCTAATAGTTCGTGTGTGAGAGTAAACTCAAGAGCAGAGTTCACCGAAAGCACAACTAGGTGAATACACACACACACACGACAGTTGACAGTTGAAAGGCGGGACCAAAGAGCCAGAGCTCAAACCCCGTAAGCACAATAGGTGAGTATAAATATGTGAGTACACACACACACACATGTGTGTGAACCCCCTATTCCACACTCACAAATGCACATGACTTACATACAAGCTCACGCGTGCCAGTGCACACACACACAAACACACACACACACACACACACACACACACACACACACACACACACACACACACACACACACACACACACACACACACACACACACACACACACACACACACACACACACCACACACACCACACACAACCACACACACACACACACACACACACACACACACACACACACACACACACACACACACACACACACACACACACACACACACACACACACACACACACACACACACACACACACACACACACACACACACACAACCACACACACACACACACACACACACACACACACACACACACACACACACACACACACAAACACACACACACACACACACACACACACACACACACACACCACACACTAGTGACCTCACCAGCTGTAACATGGGACGCAGCAACCTCACATCTTGACCAGCCGCGTGGAGTGCTTTCTCGCCTATTTGTGCTGCAGATTGTGCAAGGTATTGAGGAGCGCCTTTTTGGCTAGGTTGTTACTGCAATGACTAGATCAGGAAGGGGTTCAAGGTCAATCACCAGCAGGGATGAGGAGGAGGATAGATTTATAGACAAATTAATAGGGAAATTTGTAAAGAAAAGGAGCGATTGGATGGAGGATCTAATCCAAGGGATTAAAAGCGAGTTATTTCAGCAAATACAGGATGCGGTAGAGAGGCAGAAACAAGAACTTATGCTCTATATTCAGGAAGAGATTAGGAAGGGAAGAGAGGACTGGGAGAATGAATGTGCTCAGATCACAAACGAATTAGGAAGGATTAACAGCATGGCTAAGGACAGAGGATTAGTGGGGGATGGGTTTGTGACGGCGGTTGGGATGGAGAATCCCCAGGGGACAAGCTACCAGCATGACAATGAATTACTCAGGAGACGGTCTATTATAATACATGGATTATTCGAATCTGGGGCACCTACAAGACAAGAGAGAATAGAGATGGAAAAATATGAATTGCATGATATATTGAGATGTATTGGAGCAGGAATGGCAGAACACGAGGTGGATATCAGCCGCCGGGTTGGACCTTACAATTGTACCAAGAATGGACCTGTTCTGGTGCAATTCTCCAATGATGAGGCTGTGGAGTACATAATGAGGAACAAGCATTTACTCAGAGGAAGTGAAACCCATTACAATGTGTTTATAGAGAGGTTTATGACGAAAGATGAGCAAATAGCCCTCAAGAATAACTGGCAAGCCCGACACCGAACTAGCCTCTCAGGTAGTCTCACCTCCCAGGTCATATCCCAGGTCACCTCAATGGTCGCATCCTCCCCAACTCAGCCCTCCTTTACCTCCCCCCTGCCTCAGCCCCCCCAAACCCCCCTGCTTCATCCCCCCAAAACCCCCCTGTCCCTTCCACATTTGCACCTCCCCAACGATTCCCCTGCCCCTGCTACATCACACCTGTCATCGACCCCAGTGGGTCAAGCCATGCCCTCCCTAAACCCACCTTCCCATTCCCCCTCCCCTACTACCCCTTCCTACTCCCCTGCCCCTTCTACCCCATTGCCTTCAATTCCATCTACTCCATCCCAGCTTCCACTGCACCCTTCTTACACTCACCCCCAAACCCCACCCAACCCTCACCCCTCCTATGCACCTCCAGCCCACATTTAACCCCCCTCACCTTGTGACCCCCTAACACCTTCCCTCATCTCCCTCTTCCCCTCTTCTACCCCAAAATCCCCACCTACCCTCGTTCCCCCCCCTAACTAATACACCCTCTCTTCCACTCCCAGCACCCATGCTCCATTCTCCTCTCAGCCCTCTGCCCTCAATATCCCTCTGCCCCCCAACCTCTCAACCACTATCTGACTCTCAGTCTCACTCTATTTCTCAACTCCCCTATGCTATTCAGACCCCTAACTTTCAGACCCATTATGCCCTTCCTACCCCCCTAGAAGCCCAGACCCCATTCGCCTACCAGGCACTCCCAGGCACCCTTCTAGCACCCCCCATTCACCCCCACAGCCCCCACTCTCCCCCCAAACACCCCCCAGTCCCCCCCAGACCCCCGGTGAAAGGGGGGAACTCTGACACCCGAGTTTCCAAACAGAGTCTCAAGGTTTGGTACACCAATGCTGATGGGGTAGCCAATAAAGCAGAAGAGATAAAAGAAAGAGTTAGTGAGGCAGACCCAGACATAGTGGCAATAGTGGAAACTAAAATAAATGGCATGATCTCGGATGCAATCTTTCCAGAGGGGTACCAGGTGATAAGAAAAGAAAGGACACAGAGACAGGGAGGAGGAGTGGCACTCCTAATAAAGCGGAAATGGAAGTTTGATGAGCTGGAAAATCCGGGTACCAATGAAAGCACGAGCTTCATACATGGAACTCTGACAGTGGATGGGAAGAAGATTGTAATCTTGATACTCTACAATCCCCCACCAAACAGTAGAAGGCCCAGGCAGGAGTACGAGGACAGCAACAAGGCATGTATAGATGAACTGCAGAGGGCAGCAACAATAGCGCATAGAATGAGAGCGAAGCTGCTGGTCATGGGGGACCTAAATCACGGAGAGATAGATTGGGAAACGAGAAATCCCCATGGCGGGGAGGAGACCTGGGGAGCGAAGCTGGTAGACGTTATTGACAGGAATTTCCTAACACAGCATGTGAAGGAAGATACTAGGGAAAGAGGAGGGGATACGCCCAGCCTATTAGATCTCATTTTCACCCATAATGTAGAAGACATCGAGCAGTTGGAACATGAAATACCACTAGGAGCTAGTGACCATTGTGTCCTAGTCTTTGACTACATGATGGAGCTTAAAATTGTGACCAAAGGCCAAGAGGTCCGGGAAAGGAGACTTGATTACAGAAAAGGGGACTACAGAAGGATAAGGGACTAGCTGGGAGAAGTGCAGTGGGAGGAAGAACTTTGAGGAAAAACAGTGCAAGGTATGATGAACCAAGTCATATTGAAATGCAAGGAGGCTGAAGAGAGATTTATTCCAACAATAAAGGAAAAAAGCAGGAGGGAATATAATAATCCATGGTTTAATAGACAGTGTCAGGAAGCAAAGGTGAGAAGCAGGAGGGAGTGGAGGAAGTACAGAAGACAAAGGACAGAGGATAACAGGATTAGATGTAACAGAGCTAGGAATGATTACATTAACATAAGACGAGTGTCGGAAAGAAGTTATGAGAATGATATTGCAGTCAAAGCGAAAAAGCAACCTAAATTACTACATAGCCATATAAGAAGGAAGATGTCGGTAAATGATCAAGTGACAAGACTGAGGAAAACAGAAGGGGCATTTACAGAAAGCGACAAGGAAATCTGCGAGGTACTGAATGCAAATTTCCATGGAGTGTTCACAACCCAGCCTGAGCAGCTCCCATTGTTAGAAGCGATTACCCTAGATGAAAGACTATCAGATATAGAGGTGACAGCAGAGGAGGTAATGAAACAGATGACAACACTGGATGCAAATAAAGCTGTTGGACCAGACAAAGTATCACCGTGGATACTTAAAGAGGCAGCGCAGGCTCTCAGCGTGGCTCTGGCAATGATCTTTAATGAGTCACTTATGTCGGGAGAATTGCCCAGTTGCTGGAAGGACGCAAATGTCGTACCGATTTTCAAGAAAGGTGATAGGGAGGAGGCACTTAACTACAGACCCGTATCACTGACAAGCATCCCCTGCAAAATACTTGAAAGAATAATTAGGCTAAGACTTGTTGAGCACCTGGAGAGCATTGGGTTTGTAAACAAGCACCAACATGGGTTCTGGACAGGGAAATCATGCCTAACAAACCTTTTAGAATTCTATGATAAGAGTAACAAGGGTAAGGCAGGACAGAGAAGGCTGGGCAGACTGCATATTTCTTGACTGCCAAAAGGGCTTTGATACAGTACCGCACATGAGACTGCTATACAAACTTGAGAGGCAGGCAGGAGTAAGCGGAAAGGCCCTAGTGTGGGTGAAGAACTACCTAACAGGAAGGAGCCAGAGGGTAATGGTAAGGGGCGAGAAGTCGGACTGGCGAACAGTAAAAAGTGGAGTACCTCAAGGATCGGTGCTGGGACCAATCCTCTTTCTAATTTACGTAAATGATATGTTTACAGGAGTGGAATCATACATGTCAATTTTTGCGGATGACGCAAAATTAATGAGCAAATAGCCCTCCCAGGTCGCATCCTCCCCAACTCAGCCCTCCTATACCTCCCCCCTGCCTCAGCCCCCCAAAACCCCCCCTTCTTCATCCCCCAAAACCCCCCTGTCCCTTCCACATTTGCACCTCCCCAACGATTCCCCTGCCCCTGCTACATCACACCTGTCATCGACCCCAGTGGGTCAAGCCATGCCCTCCCCAAACCCACCTTCCCATTCCCACTCCCCTACTCCCCTGCCCCTTCCATCCCATTGCCTTCAATTCCATCTACTCCATCCCAGCTTCTACTGCACCCTTCTTACACTCACCCCCAAAACCCACCCAACCCTCACCCCTCCTATGCACCTCCAGCCCACATTTAACTCCCCTCACCTTGTGAACCCCTAACACGTTCCCCCATCTCCCTCTTCCCCTCTTCTACCCCAAAACCCCCACCTACCCTCGTTCCCCCCCCCCCCTAACTAATACACCCTCTCTTCCACTCCCAGCACCCATGCTCCATTCTCCTCTCAGCCCTCTGCCCTCAATATCCCTCTGCCCCCAACCTCTCAACCTCTATCTGACTCTCAGTCTCACTCTATTTCTCAACTCCCCTATGCTATTCAGACCCCTAACTTTCAGACCCATTATGCCCTTCCTACCCCCCTAGAAGCCCAGACCCCATTCGCCTACCAGGCACTCCCAGGCACCCTTCTAGCACCCCCCATTCACCCCCACAGCCCCCACTCTCCCCCCAGACACCCCCCAGTCCCCCCCAGACCCCCGGTGAAAGGGGGGAACTCTGACACCCGAGTTTCCAAACAGAGTCTCAAGGTTTGGTACACCAATGCTGATGGGGTAGCCAATAAAGCAGAAGAGATAAAAGAAAGAGTTAGTGAGGCAGACCCAGACATAGTGGCAATAGTGGAAACTAAAATAAATGGCATGATCTCGGATGCAAT
Source organism: Procambarus clarkii (assembly GCF_020424385.1). NCBI lineage: Eukaryota > Metazoa > Arthropoda > Malacostraca > Decapoda > Cambaridae > Procambarus > Procambarus clarkii. The sequence continues at coordinate 72,122 of NW_025568342.1, read as the reverse complement.
CTTTCCAGAGGGGTACCAGGTGATAAGAAAAGAAAGGACACAGAGACAGGGAGGAGTGGCACTCCTAATAAAGCGGAAATGGAAGTTTGATGAGCTGGAAAATCCGGGTACCAATGAAAGCACGAGCTTCATACATGGAACTCAGACAGTGGATGGGAAGAAGATTGTAATCTTGATACTCTACAATCCCCCACCAAACAGTAGAAGGCCCAGGCAGGAGTACGAGGACAGCAACAAGGCATGTATAGATGAACTGCAGAGGGCAGCAACAATAGCGCATAGAATGAGAGCGAAGCTGCTGGTCATGGGGGACCTAAATCACGGAGAGATAGATTGGGAAACGAGAAATCCCCATGGCGGGGAGGAGACCTGGGGAGCGAAGCTGGTAGACGTTATTGACAGGAATTTCCTAACACAGCATGTGAAGGAAGATACTAGGGAAAGAGGAGGGGATACGCCCAGCCTATTAGATCTCATTTTCACCCATAATGTAGAAGACATCGAGCAGTTGGAACATGAAATACCACTAGGAGCTAGTGACCATTGTGTCCTAGTCTTTGACTACATGATGGAGCTTAAAATTGTGACCAAAGGCCAAGAGGTCCGGGAAAGGAGACTTGATTACAGAAAAGGGGACTACAGAAGGATAAGGGACTAGCTGGGAGAAGTGCAGTGGGAGGAAGAACTTTGAGGAAAAACAGTGCAAGGTATGATGAACCAAGTCATATTGAAATGCAAGGAGGCTGAATAGAGATTTATTCCAACAATAAAGGAAAAAAGCAGGAGGGAATATAATAATCCATGGTTTAATAGACAGTGTCAGGAAGCAAAGGTGAGAAGCAGGAGGGAGTGGAGGAAGTACAGAAGACAAAGGACAGAGGATAACAGGATTAGATGTAACAGAGCTAGGAATGATTACATTAACATAAGACGGGTGTCGGAAATAAATTATGAGAATGATATTGCAGTCAAAGCGAAAAAGCAACCTAAATTACTACATAGCCATATAAGAAGGAAGATGTCGGTAAATGATCAAGTGACAAGACTGAGGAAAACAGAAGGGGCATTTACAGAAAGCGACAAGGAAATCTGCGAGATACTGAATGCAAATTTCCATGGAGTGTTCTCAACCGAGCCTGAGCAGCTCCCATTGTTAGAAGCGATTACCCTAGATGAAAGACTATCAGATATAGAGGTGACAGCAGAGGAGGTAATGAAACAGATGACAACACTGGATGCAAATAAAGCTGTTGGACCAGACAAAGTATCACCGTGGATACTTAAAGAGGCAGCGCAGGCTCTCAGAGTGGCTCTGGCAATGATCTTTAATGAGTCACTTATGTCGGGAGAATTGCCCAGTTGCTGGAAGGAAGCAAATGTCGTACCGATTTTCAAGAAAGGTGATAGGGAGGAGGCACTTAACTACAGACCCGTATCACTGACAAGCATCCCCTGCAAAATACTTGAAAGAATAATTAGGCTAAGACTTGTTGAGCACCTGGAGAGCATTGGGTTTGTAAACAAGCACCAACATGGGTTCTGGACAGGGAAATCATGCCTAACATACCTTTTAGAATTCTATGATAGAGTAACAAGGATAAGGCAGGACAGAGAAGGCAGGGCAGACTGCATATTTCTTGACTGCCAAAAGGGCTTTGATACAGTACCGCACATGAGACTGCTATACAAACTTGAGAAGCAGGCAGGAGTAAGCGGAAAGGCCCTAGTGTGGGTGAAGAACTACCTAACAGGAAGGAGCCAGAGAGTAATGGTATGGGGCGAGAAGTCGGACTGGCGAACAGTAAAAAGTGGAGTACCTCAAGGATCGGTGCTGGGACCAATCCTCTTTCTAATTTACGTAAATGATATGTTTACAGGAGTGGAATCATACATGTCAATGTTTGCGGATGACGCAAAATTAATGAGAAGAGTTGTGACAGACGAGGACTGTAGGATCCTCCATGAGGACTTAAACAGGTTGCAGAGATGGTCAGGGAAATGGCTACTGGAGTTTAACACCAGTAAATGTAAAGTTATGGAAATGGGATCAGGTGATAGGAGACCAAAGGGATAGTACACAATGAAGGGGAACTGCCTACCTGTAACAATTCGAGAAAGAGGCCTGGGAGTGGATGTGACACCTAATCTAACTCCTGAGGCACATATAAATAGGATAACGACAGCAGCGTACTCTACACTGGCGAAAATTAGAACTTCATTCAGAAACCTAAATTAGGAGGCTTTTAGGGCGCTTTACACTGCCTAGGTGAGACCCGTCTTAGAGTATGCCGCACCATCATGGAGCCCCCACCTGAAGAAACACATAAAGAAACTGGAGAAGGTTCAGAGGTTTGCAACGAGACTCGTCCCAGAGCTACGAGGGATGGGGTATGAGGAGCGCCTGAAGAAACTGAGTCTTACGACACTAGAAAAAAGGAGAGAGAGGGTGGATATGATAGAAACGTATAAAATACTCAGGGGGATTGACAGAGTGGAGATAGACGAAATGTTCACACGGAATAGTAACAGAACGAGGGGACATGGGTGGAAACTGGAAACTCAGATGAGTCACAGAGATGTTAGGAAGTTTTCTTTTAGCGTGAGAGTAGTGGAAAAATGGAATGCACTTGGGGAACAGGTTGTGGAAGCAAATACTATTCATAATTTTAAAACTAGGTATGATAGGGAAATGGGACAGGAGTCATTGCTGTAAACAACCGATGCTCGAAAGGCGGGATCCAAGAGTCAATGCTCGATCCTGCAGACACAAATGAGTACAACTAGGTGAGTACACACACACACACACACCGGTGTGAAAGCCGGTGGCCGACGGACAGCACGCTGGGCACGTGATCACTTTCATCCTATGCAATACACTAAATAGGTACCACAGCCTCACGGGCTGCAATTGTACCAAAAAGTTGATTGACAGTTGAGAGGTGGGCCGAAAGAGCAGAGCTTAATAGTGCGTGTGTGACACACACAAGAGTAGAGCACACACACACACACACACACACACACACACACACACACACACACACACACACTCTCCCATTACACACCCCTCTGCAATTGACCATGTTCACACATAAACACTCACACACACACACGCACATGCACACACACACACACACACACACACACACACACACACACACACACACACACACACTAACATACACACACACCACGCACACTAACACACACACACAAACACTCCCACACACGCACACAAACACACATTAACATTAACAAACACACACAAACATTAACACACACACACACACACTCATTGGATTGGAAAATTTGAACAGGAAACACACACACACACCCTCCCACTCATTGGATTGAAAAACTGGAATAGGAAACAAGCATGGGATTGGGAAGACCTAACACAGAGGGAGGAGAAAGACAAGATAACTCGCTGCAGGAGATACTCTTTCAAATGTGGAGAGAAATCAGAGTAATGATTCATCAGCTAAGGGTAATGGGGGAAAATGTAGCCAACATGCAAGACGAGCTGAATGAGGCAAAGGAGGGGATTAAAAGCCTGAAAGAGATTCCTTCCAAATATCAGACACGAACTTGCCCTCAGGAAGATGGTAATGTATCTGCAGCAGGAAATTCTACATCACAACCCTCATTTGCAGACATACTTAGGAGGACCCCCTTAAGTTGTCTCTGCAGTACAGGAAAATGCCATGAAAGTTGCTACTTCTCAGGAAGCAGCAACGTGTACTAGCCGACTGATAGAGAGGAAAGAGCAGTAATTGTAGTACGTATTAAGGAGCAAATTGGGGCCAGCCCAGGGGAGAGAAGAGATATGGACAGAGCCACAGTTAAAGAGATCCTTGAAGAGGTAAAGATGGAGAGTGAAGAACAGAATATAGAAGAGGTTTTCAGGATTAGCTAGTACAACAAGGACAGAGATCGAGTGCTAAAAGTGGTTTTCAAAAGCGAGGCCACAAAAGAAGAAATTTTAACAAAGAATAGCAGCCTATTCAATGTACTGAAGTTCAAAAAGGTATTCCTGCAGAGGGATATGTCCAGGGAGGAGAGATTGAGGGCTTCAGCAGCGAGTAAGGAGCGCAAGGAGAGATACAGGAATCAGGGAGCCACAGCCCAGAATCCTACGATCCCAGAGGGGAGTTGGGAACCCTCCACAGGCAGTTCAACAGCCCCAGTGGGAGGAGGATTACACCCAACTCTCACCCAATAGAAGCCCTACCTGTCCCATCCCCTACGAATCCCCCACTGAGTGGACACCTGGACCACCCATGTCCCACTCCTCCTTCTCCTCAAGGCCTCCCCCTTTTCACCCCCCCCCAAACTCTCCCTACTCCCCCAAGCCCTCTCTTCTTACCCTTCTTACCCAAAGCCCTCCTTTCTCCCCCCCCCCACCCTAAGCCCTCCCTTCTCTCCCACCCCCCTATCCCCTCCCTTCTCCCCCACCCCCCTAAGCCCTCCCTTTTCCCCCAACCCCACTAAGCCCTCCTGTCTCCCTCACTCCCCTCCATGCCCTCCTTTCTTCCTCACCCCCCCCCCTCCAAAGCCCTCCTTTCTCACTCCCCCCTCCAAGCCCTCCCTCTTCTTTTTCCCTCACAAGCCCTCCTTTCTCCCCCTCCCCCTAAGCCCTCCTTTCTCCCCCCCCCCAAGCCCTCTCTCCTCCCCTACCCCCCCCCAAGCCCCCCTCTTTTCCCAACCCTCCCAAGCCCTCCCTTCTCCTCCACCCCCTCCAAGCCCTCCCTTCGCCCCCACCCACCCCAAACCAGATCCTCCCAGCCCCCTCACAACCCAGGTCCCTCTTACCCTCAGCCCCCCCTTCACAAACCAGGTCCCTCTCTACCCCTCCCCATCCTGGACCCTCCAGGTTTACCTACTCCAGTGGAATCAACAGAAACTGAGGATGGACAGAAAAGAGTCAGCTTCAAGGTGATGTACTCGAACATAGATGGGATTACAAGCAAGGCAAGTGAACTTAGGGAAAGAGCACAAGAAGTAAACCCAGATGTAATTGGACTCACGGAAACAAAACTCTCAGGAATCATAACGAATGCAGTGTTCCCCCAGGACTACACTGTAATAAGGAAAGAGAGGGAGGGTAGGGGAGGAGGCAGAGTGGCCCTACTCATGAGAAAGGAATGGAGTTTCAAGGAGATGGTTATCCCAGGCTGCGAGGGGTTTAGAGACTACATAACAGGCACCATGACGATGGGAGGACCAAGAGTAGTAGTAGCAGTGATATATAACCCTCCACCAAACGACAGAAGACCCAGGCAAGAGTATGACAGAAACAACATGGCAGTTAACAATATAATTGAGAGGGCAGCCTCTGCTGCCTGTAGAATTCGATCCCATCTGCTCATCATGGGGGACTTCAATCACGGAAGGATAGACTGGGAGAACAAGGAACCACATGGAGGAGAGGAAACATGGAGAGCTAAACTACTGGAGGTGGCAACAAAAAACTTTTTAAGCCAGCATGTCAGGGAACCCACAAGAATGAGGGGAAACGATGAACCAGCGAGACTCGACCTAGTCTTCACTCTGAATGACTCCGACATAAGGGAAATTGACTTCGAGGCCCCAGTAGGAATGAGCGATCACAGTGTACTGACGTTTGAGTATCTGGTCGAAGAAGGGTTAAAGTACTCGAGAAAGGGAACTGAAAGCAAAAGGCTAGCATTCCGTAAGGGAAACTATGAGGAGATAAGAAAATTCCTAACGGATATAACATGGGAAACAGAGCTCAGGGGAAAGACGGCCCAAGACATGATGGAATACATCACGCAGAAGTGTAAGGAGGCAGCAGAAAAGTTTATCCCGGCCCAAAAGGAAAAAAAAAAGAAATGCAGATGAGAAACCCATGGTTTAATCAGAGATGTAAGCTAGCTAAGCAACTAAGTAAAAGAGCATGGAGAAACTATAGAAATAACAGGACACTTGAGAGCAGAGAAGGATACCAGAGAGCCAGGAATGAATACGTCAGGGTGAGAAGAGAGGCAGAAGGGCAATATGAAAACGACATAGCAAGCAAGGCTAAGACTCAACCTAAATTGCTGCACAGCCACATCAGGAGAAAGACAACAGTGAAGGAACAGGTAATGAAACTGAGGATAGGGGCAGACAGATTCACTACAAACGACAAAGAAGTGTGCGAGGAACTCAATAAGAAATTCCAGGAAGTCTTCACATTAGAGCAAGGAGAAGTTCCAGAGATAAGAGAAGGAATAGTTAACCAGGCACCACTAGAGGAATTTGAGATTACCAGTGGGGATGTAAGGAAGCTTTTGCTAGAGTTGGATGTGACAAAGGCTATAGGCCCGGATGGAATATCGCCATGGATACTAAAGGAAGGAGCAGAAGCACTGTGCCTGCCACTCTCCATGGTGTATAACAAATCACTGGTAACAGGTGAACTGCCAAAAATTTGGAAGACGGCAAACGTAGTCCCGATATACAAGAAGGGGGATAGACAGGAGGCACTGAACTACAGGCCAGTGTCCCTAACTTGCATACCATGCAAGTTATTGGAGAAAATTGTGCGAAAAAAGCTAGTGGAACATCTGGAGCGAAGGAACTTTGTGACACAACACCAACATGGTTTCAGGGATGGCAAGTCATGCCTCACAGGATTAATTGAATTCTACGATCAGGCAACAAGAATCAGGCAAGAAAGAGAGGGGTGGGCAGACTGCATATTTTTGGATTGCCAGAAAGCCTTTGACACAGTACCACATCAGAGACTAGTGCGAAAGCTGGAGATGCAGGCAGGAGTGAAAGGGAAGGTACTCCATTGGATAAGGGAGTACCTAAGTAACAGAAGACAGCGAGTCACTGTGAGGGGTGAGGTCTCAGACTGGCGAGACGTCACCAGTGGAGTCCCGCAGGGTTCAGTCCTTGGACCTATACTGTTTCTGATATATGTAAATGATCTACCAGAGGGTATAGAATCATTCCTCTCATTGTTTGCTGATGATGCAAAAATTATGAGGAGGATTAAGACGGAGGAAGATAGTATGAGGCTACAAGATGACCTAGACAGACTGAATGAATGGTCCAACAAATGGCTACTAAAGTTCAACCCGAGTAAATGTAAGGTAATGAAACTAGGCAGTGGAAACAGGAGGCCAGACACAGGATACAGAATGGGAGATGAAGTCCTTCATGAAACGGACAGAGAGAAAGATCTAGGAGTTGATATCACACCAAACCTGTCTCCTGAAGCCCACATCAAGAGAATAACATCTGCGGCGTATGCGAGGCTGGCTAACATCAGAACTGCCTTCAGGAACCTGTGTAAGGAATCATTCAGAACCTTGTATACCACATATGTAAGACCAATCCTGGAGTATGCGGCCCCAGCATGGAGCCCGTACCTTGTCAAGCACAAGGCGAAGCTGGAAAAAGTTCAGAGGTATGCCACTAGGCTAGTCCCAGAACTAAGAGGCATGAGTTACGAGGAAAGGCTGCGTGAAATGCACCTCACGACACTGGAAGACAGAAGAGTAAGGGGAGACATGATCACTACCTACAAAATTCTCAGAGGAATTGACAGGGTAGATAAAGATAAACTGTTTAACACGGGTGGTACGCGAACAAGGGGACACAGGTGGAAACTGAGTACCCAAATGAGCCACAGGGACGTTAGAAAGAACTTTTTCAGTGTCAGAGTAGTTAACAGATGGAATGCATTAGGCAGTGATGTGGTGGAGGCTGACTCCATACACAGTTTCAAATGTAGATATGATAGAGCCCAGTAGGCTCAGGAATCTGTACACCAGTTGATTGACAGTTGAGAGGCGGGACCAAAGAGCCAGAGCTCAACCCCCGCAAGCACAAATAGGTGAGTACAGACCCACGCATGTATCACGCTCCTCCTCCCATAGTGTCCCACGCATGTAACATGCTGCTTCTCCCATAGTGACCCACGCATGTAACATGCTGCTTCTCCCACAGTGACCCACGCATTTAACATGCTCCTCCTCCCACAATGACCCACGCATGTAACATGCTGCTTCTCCCACAGTGACCCACGCATGTAACATGCTCCTCCTCCCACAGTGACCCACGCATGTAACATGCTGCTTCTCCCACAGTGACCCACGCATGTAACATGCTGCTTCTCCCATAGTGACCCACGCATGTAACATGCTGCTTCTCCCATAGTGACCCACACATGTAACATGCTCCTCCTCCCACAATGACCCACGCATGTAACATGCTGCTTCTCCCACAGTGACCCACGCATGTATCACGCTCCTCCTACCATAGTGTCCCACGCATGTAACATGCTGCTTCTCCCACAGTGACCCACGCATGTATCACGCTCCTCCTCCCATAGTGTCCCACGCATGTAACATGCTGCTTCTCCCATAGTGACCCACGCATGTAACATGCAGCTTCTCCCACAGTGACCCACGCATGTATCACGCTCCTCCTCCCATAGTGTCCCACGCATGTAACATGCTGCTTCTCCCATAGTGACCCACGCATGTAACATGCTGCTTCTCCCACAGTGACCCACGCATGTAACATGCTCCTCCTCCCACAATGAGCAACGCATGTATCACGCTCCTCCTCCCATAGTGTCCCACGCATGAAACATACTGCTCCTCCCACAGTGACCCACGCATGTAACACGCTCCTCCTCCCACAGTAACCAACGCATGTAACATACTGCTCCTCCCACAGTGACCCACGCATGTAACATGCTGCTTCTCCCACAATGACCCACGCATGTAACATGCTGCTTCTCCCATAGTGACCCACGCATGTAACATGCTCCTCCTCCCACAGTAACCAACGCATGTAACATGCTCCTCCTCCTACAATGACCCACGCATGTAACATACTGCTCCTCCCACAGTGACCCACGCATGTAACACGCTCCTCCTCCCACAGTAACCAACGCATGTAACACACTGCTCCTACCACAGTGACCCACGCATGTAACATGCTGATTCTCCCATAGTGACCCACGCATGTAACATGCTCCTCCTCCCACAATGACCCACGCATGTAACATGCTGCTTCTCCCACAATGACCCACGCATGTAACATGCTCCTCCTACCATAGTGTCCCACGCATGTAACATGCTGCTTCTCCCACAACGACCCACGCATATAATATGCTGCTTCTCCCACAGTGACCCACGCATGTAACATGCTCCTCCTCCCACAATGACCAACGCATGTATCACGCTCCTCCTCCCATAGTGTCCCACGCATGTAACATACTGCTCCTCCCACAGTGACCCACGCATGTAACATACTGCTCCTCCCACAGTGACCCACGCATGTAACACGCTCCTCCTCCCACAGTAACCAACGCATGTAACATACTGCTCCTCCCACAGTGACCCACGCATGTATCACGCTCCTCCTCCCACAGTGACCCACGCATGTAACATACTGCTCCTCCCACAGTGACCCACGCATGTATCACGCTCCTCCTCCCACAGTGACCCACGCATGTAACATACTGCTCCTCCCACAGTAACCAACGCATGTAACATACTGCTCCTCCCACAGTGACCCACGCATGTATCACGCTCCTCCTCCCACAGTGACCCACGCATGTAACATACTGCTCCTCCCACAGTGACCCACGCATGTAACATACTGCTCCTCCCACAGTAACCAACGCATGTAACATACTGCTCCTCCCACAGTAACCAACGCATGTAACATACTGCTCCTCCTCCCACAGTGACCCACGCATGTAACATGCTCCTCCTCCCATAGTGTCCCACGCATGTAACATACTGCTCCTCCCACAGTGACCCACGCATGTAACATACTGCTCCTCCCACAGTAACCAACGCATGTAACATACTGCTCCTCCTCCCACAATGACCCACGCATGTATCACGCTCCTCCTCCCATAGTGTCCCACGCATGTAACATACTGCTCCTCCCACAGTGACCCACGCATGTAACATACTGCTCCTCCCACAGTGACCCACGCATGTATCACGCTCCTCCTACCACAATGACCCACGCATGTAACACGCTCCTCCCACAGTGACCCACGCATGTATCACGCTCCTCCTACCACAGTGACCCACGCATGTAACATGCTCCTCCTCCCACAATGACCAACGCATGTATCACGCTCCTCCTCCCACAGTGTCCCACGCATGTAACATAATGCTTCTCCCATAGTGACCCACGCATGTATCACGCTCCTCCTCCCATAGTGTCCCACGCATGTAACATACTGCTCCTCCCACAGTGACCCACGCATGTATCACGCTCCTCCTCCCATAGTGTCCCACGCATGTAACATACTGCTCCTTCCACAGTGACCCACGCATGTATCACGCTCCTCCTCCCACAGTGTCCCACGCATGTAACATACTGCTCCTCCCACAGTGACCCTCGCATGTAACATACTGCTCCTCCCACAGTGTCTCACGCATGTAACATGCTCCTCCTCCCACAGTGACCCACTTATGTAACATACTGCTCCTCCCACAGTGACCCAGACAAGGCCAACATATCAGAGGTACAAGCAGATAGACAGATCAACAGTCCCATCATTGGAGCAACAGTTAGAAACAACTCTATCTGGAAATCACGTAAGTTGTGTGTTATGTGCCATATGTACACGGCTTGGGTGTCATGTGTCATATGTACACCGCTTGGGTGTCATATGTCATATGTACACCGCTTGGGTGTCATATGTCATATGTACACCGCTTGGGTGTCATATGTCATATGTACACCGCTTGGGTGTCATATGTCATATGTACACCGCTTGGGTGTCATGTGTCATATGTACACCGCTTGGGTGTCATGTGTCATATGTACACCGCTTGAGTTTCATGTGTATAACGCTTGTGTGTAATGTGTACAACGCTTGGGTGTCATGTTTCATGTGTACAACGCTTGGGTGTCATGTGTCATATGTACACCGCTTGAGTTTCATGTGTATAACGCTTGTGTGTAATGTGTACAACGCTTGGGTGTCATGTTTCAAGTGTACAACGCTTGGGTGTCATGTGTCATATGTACACCGCTTGGGTGTCATGTTTCATATGTACACCGCTTGAGTGTTACGTGTCATATGTACACCGCTTGAGTGGTATGTGTCATATGTACACCGCTTGGGTATCATGTGTCATGTACACCGCTTGAGTGTTATGTGTCATATGTACACCGCTTGGGTATCATGTGTCATGTACACCGCTTGGGTGTTATGTGTCATATGTACACCGTTTGAGTTTCATGTTTCATGTGTACAACGCTTGGGTGTCATGTGTCATGTGTACAACGCTTGGGTGTCATGTGTGCAATAATTGGATGTCATATGTCATGTGTGCAACGCTTGGGTGTCATGTGTCATGTGTGCAACGTTTGAGTTTCATGTGTCATGGGTGCAACGCTTGAGTGTCATGTGTCATGTGTGCAACGCTTGGGTGTCATGTGTGCAACGCTTGAGTGTCATGTGTCATGTGTGCAACGCTTGAGTGTCATGTGTCATGTGTGCAACGCTTCCATGTCATGTGTGCAACGCTTCCATGTCATGTGTGCAACGCTTCCATGTCATGTGTGCAACGTTTGAGTGTCATGTGTGCAACGCTTGAGTGTAATGTGTGAAACGCTTGAGTGTCATGTGTGCAACGCTTGGGTGTCATGTGTGCAACGCTTGCATGTCATGTGTCATGTGTGAAACGCTTGAGTGTCATGTGTGCAACGCTTGGGTGTCATGTGTGCAACGCTTGCATGTCATGTGTCATGTGTGCAACGCTTGAGTGTCATGTGTGCAACGCTTGCATGTCATGTGTCATGTGTGCAACGCTTGAGCGTCATGTGTGAAACGCTTGCATGTCATGTGGCATATGTGCAACGTTTGGGTGTCATGTATGCAACGCTTGGGTGTCATGTGTCATGTGTGCAAAGCTTGGGTGTCATGTGTGCAACACTTGGGTGTCATGTGTCATGTGTGCAACGCTTGGGTGTCATGTGTGCAACGCTTGGGTGTCATGTGTGCAACGCTTGGGTGTCATGTGTCATGTGTGCAACGCTTGGGTGTCATGTGTGCAACGCTTGAGTGTCATGTGTCATGTGTCATGCAACGCTTGAGTGTCATGTGTCATGTGTGCAACGCTTGAGTGTCATGTGTGCAACGCTTGAGTGTCATGTGTGCAACGCTTGAGTGTCATGTGTCATGTGTGCAACGCTTGAGTGTCATGTGTGCAACGCTTGAGTGTCATGTGTGCAACGCTTGAGTGTCATGTGTGCAACGCTTGAGTGTCATGTGTGCAACGCTTGATGTGTGCAACGCTTGAGTGTCATATGTGCAACGCTTGACTGTCATATGTGCAACGCTTGAGTGTCATGTGTGCAACGCTTGAGTGTCATGTGTGCAACGCTTGAGTGTCATGTGTACAACACTTGGGTGTCATGTGTGCAACGCTTGAGTGTCATGTGTGCAACGCTTGAGTGTCATGTGTGCAACGCTTGAGTGTCATGTGTGCAACGCTTGGGTGTCATGTGTGTCATGTGTACAACGCTTGAGTGTCATGTGTGCAACGCTTGAGTGTCACACCGCTTGAGTGTGGGTGCACGTGTCATGTGAACACCGCTTGAGTGTCATGTGTGCAACGCTTGAGTGTCATGTGTGCAACGCTTGAGTGTCGTGTGTTCCATGTCATGTGTGCACCGCTTGAGTATCATGTGTCATGTGTGCAACGCTTGAGTGTCATGTGTCATGTGTACAACGCTTGGGTGTCATGTGTGCATGTACAACGCTTGGGTGTCATGTGTCATGTGTGCAACGCTTGGGTGTCATGTGTGCAACGCTTGGGTGTCATGTGTGCAATGTGTCATGTGTGCAACGCTTGGGTGTCATGTGTGCAACGCTTGAGTGTCATGTGTGTCATGTGTGCAACGCTTGTGTGTCAAATGTGCAACGCTTGAGTGTCAACGCTGTGTCATGCAACGCTTGAGTGTCATGTGTGCAACGCTTGAGTGTCATGTGTGGAACGCTCATGTGTGCAACGCTTGAGTGTCATGTGTGCAACGCTTGAGTGTCAACGCTTGAGTGTCATGTGTGCAACGCTTGAGTGTCATGTGTGCAACGCTTGAGTGTCATGTGTCATATGTGCAACGCTTGAGTGTCATGTGTCATGTGTGCAACGCTTGAGTGTCATGTGTGCAACGCTTGAGTGTGCATTGAGTGTCATGTGTGCAACGCTTGAGTGTCATGTGTCATGTGTGCAACGCTTGAGTGTCATGTGTGCAACGCTTGAGTGTCATGTGTCATGTGTGCAACGCTTGCATGTCATGTGTCATGTGTGCAACGCTTGATGTGTCATGTGTGCAACGCTTGAGTGTCATGTGTGTGTGCAACGCTTGAGCGTCATGTGTTCAACGCTTGCATGTCATGTGTCATATGAGCAACGCTTGAGTGTCATGTGTGCAACGCTTGGGTGTCATGTGTGCAACGCTTGGGTGTCATGTGTGCAACGCTTGGGTGTCATGTGTCATGTGTGCAACGCTTGGGTGTCATGTGTGCAACGCTTGAGTGTCATGTGTGCAACGCTTGAGTGTCATGTGTGCAACGCTTGAGTGTGTCATGTGTGCAACGCTTGAGTGTCATGTGTGCAACGCTTGAGTGTCATGTGTGCAACGCTTGAGTGTCATGTGTGCAACGCTTGAGTGTCATGTGTGCAACGCTTGAGTGTCATGTGTGCAACGCTTGAGTGTCATGTGTGTGTGCAACGCTTGAGTGTCATGTGTGCAACGCTTGGGTGTCATGTGTACAACGCTTGAGTGTCATGTGTGTGTGCAACGCTTGTCATGTGTCTTGAGTGTCATGTGTGCAACGCTTGAGTGTCATGTGTCATTGCATGTGTGTCATGTGTACAACGCAACGCTTGAGTGTCAACGCTGGGTGTCATGTGTCATGTGTGCAACGCTTGGGTGTCATGTGTGCAACGCTTGGGTGTCATGTGTGCAACGCTTGGGTGTCATGTGTGCAACGCTTGAGTGTCATGTGTGCAACGCTTGAGTGTCATGTGTGCAACGCTTTAGTGTCATGTGTCATGTGTGCAACGCTTGTGTGTCAAATGTGCAACGCTTGAGTGTCATGTGTGCAACGCTTGAGTGTCATGTGTGCAACGCTTGAGTGTCATGTGTGCAACGCTTGAGTGTCATGTGTGCAACGCTTGAGTGTCATGTGTGCAACGCTTGAGTGTCATGTGTGCAACGCTTGAGTGTCATGTGTCATGTGTGCAACGCTTGAGTGTCATGTGTCATGTGTGCAACGCTTGAGTGTCATGTGTCATATGTGCAACGCTTGAGTGTCATGTGTCATATGTGCAACGCTTGAGTGTCATGTGTGCAACGCTTGGGTGTCATGTGTGCAACGCTTGAGTGTCATGTGTGCAACGCTTGAGTGTCATGTGTGCAACGTTTGAGTGTCATGTGTGAAACGCTTGAGTGTCATGTGTGCAACGCATGCATGTCATGTGTCATGTGTGCAACGCATGCATGTCATGTGTCATGTGTGCAACGCTTGAGTGTCATGTGTGCAACGCTTGAGTGTCATGTGTGCAACGCTTGAGCGTCATGTGTGCAACGCTTGAGCGTCATGTGTGCAACGCTTGAGCGTCATGTGTTCAACGCTTGCATGTCATGTGTCATATGAGCAACGCTTGAGTGTCATGTATGCAACGCTTGGGTGTCATGTGTGCAACGCTTGGGTGTCATGTGTGCAACGCTTGGGTGTCATGTGTCATGTGTGCAACGCTTGGGTGTCATGTGTGCAACGCTTGAGTGTCATGTGTGCAACGCTTGAGTGTCATGTGTGCAATGCTTGAGTTTCATGTGTCATGTGTGCAACGCTTGAGTGTCATATGTGCAACGCTTGAGTGTCATGTGTGCAACGCTTGAGTGTCATGTGTGCAACGCTTGAGTGTCATGTGTGCAACGCTTGAGTGTCATGTGTGCAACGCTAGAGTGTCATGTGTCATGTGTGCAACGCTTGAGTGTCATGTGTCATGTGTGCAACGCTTGGGTGTCATGTGTTCAACGCTTGAGTGTCACGTGTGCAACGCTTGGGTGTCATGTGTGCAACGCTTGAGTGTCATGCGTGCAACGCTTGGGTGTCATGTGTGCAACGCTTGAGTGTCATGTGTGCAACGCTTGAGTGTCACGTGTGCAACGTTTGAGTGTCATGTGTGAAACGCTTGAGTGTCATGTGTGCAACGCTTGAGTGTCATGTGTGCAACGCTTGCATGTCATGTGTCATGTGTGCAACGCTTGAGTGTCATGTGTGCAACGCTTGAGTGTCATGTGTGCAACGCTTGAGTGCCATGTGTGCAACGCTTGAGTGTCACGTGTGCAACGTTTGAGTGTCATGTGTGAAACGCTTGTGTCATGTGTGCAACGCTTGAGTGTCATGTGTGCAACGCTTGAGTGTCATGTGTGCAACGCTTGAGTGTCAACGTGTCATGTGTGCAACGCTTGAGTGTCATGTGTGTGTGCAACGCTTGATGTGTCAACGCTTGAGTGTCATGTGTGCAACGCTTGAGTGTAATGTGTGCAACGCTTGAGTGTAATGTGTGCAACGCTTGAGTGTCATGTGTGCAACGCTTGGGTGTCATGTGTGCAACGCTTGAGTGTCATGTGTGCAACGCTTGGGTGTCATGTGTGTAACGCTTAAGTGTCATGTGTGCAACGCTTGAGTGTCATGTGTGCAACGCTTGGGTGTCATGTGTGTAACGCTTGAGTGTCATGTGTGCAACGCATGCATGTCATGTGTCATGTGTGCAACGCTTGAGTGTCATGTGTGCAACGCTTGAGCGTCATGTGTGCAACGCTTGAGTGTCATGTGTGCAACGCTTGAGTGTCACGTGTGCAACGTTTGAGTGTCATGTGTGAAACGCTTGAGTGTCATGTGTGCAACGCTTGAGTGTCATATGTGCAACGCATGCATGTCATGTGTCATGTGTGCAACGCTTGAGTGTCATGTGTGCAACGCTTGAGTGTCATGTGTCATGTGTGCAACGCTTGAGTGTCATGTGTCATGTGTGCAACGCTTGAGTGTCATGTGTCATGTGTGCAACGCTTGGGTGTCATGTGTGCAACGCTTGAGTGTCATGTATGCAACGCTTGAGTGTAATGTGTGCAACGCTTGAGTGTAATGTGTGCAACGCTTGAGTGTCATGTGTCATGTGTGCAACGCTTGGGTGTCATGTGTGCAACGCTTGAGTGTCATGTGTGCAACGCTTGGGTGTCATGTGTGTAACGCATGAGTGTCATGTGTCACGTGTGCAACGCTTGGGTGTCATGTGTGCAACGCTTGAGTGTCATGTGTGCAACGCTTGAGTGTCATGTGTGCAACGCTTGAGTGTCATGTGTCATGTGTGCAACGCTTGGGTGTCATGTGTGCAACGCTTGAGTGTCATGTGTGCAACGCTTGGGTGTCATGTGTGCAACGCTGTGGTGTCATGTGTGCAACGCTTGGGTGTCATGTGTGCAACGCTTGCATGTGCAACGCATGGGTGTGTGCAACGCTTGGGTGTCATGTGTGCAACGCTTGAGTGTCATGTGTGCAACGCTTGAGTGTCATGTGTGCAACGCTTGAGTGTCATGTGTGTGTGCAACGCTTGAGTGTAATGTGTGCAACGCTTGAGTGTCATGTGTGCAACGCTTGGGTGTCATGTGTGCAACGCTTGAGTGTCATGTGTGCAACGCTTGGGTGTCATGTGTGTAACGCTTGAGTGTCATGTGTGCAACGCTTGAGTGTCATGTGTGCAACGCTTGGGTGTCATGTGTGTAACGCTTGAGTGTCATGTGTGCAACGCATGCATGTCATGTGT
This sequence comes from Procambarus clarkii, assembly GCF_020424385.1. Taxonomy (NCBI): domain Eukaryota; kingdom Metazoa; phylum Arthropoda; class Malacostraca; order Decapoda; family Cambaridae; genus Procambarus; species Procambarus clarkii. The sequence continues at coordinate 55,287 of NW_025568342.1, read as the reverse complement.
CATGTGTGCAACGCTTGAGTGTCATGTGTGCAACGCTTGAGTGTCATGTGTGCAACGCTTGAGTGTCATGTGTGCAACGCTTGAGTGTCATGTGTGCAACGCTTGAGTGTCATGTGTGCAACGCTTGAGTGTCATGTGTGCAACGCTTGAGTGTCATGTGTCATGTGTGCAACGCTTGAGTGTCATGTGTCATGTGTGCAACGCTTGAGTGTCATGTGTGCAACGCTTGAGTGTCATGTGTGCAACGCTGCATGTCATGTGTCATGTGTGCAACGCTTGAGTGTCATGTGTGCAACGCTTGAGTGTCATGTGTCATGTGTGCAACGCTTGGGTGTCATGTGTGCAACGCTTGAGTGTCATGTGTCATGTGTGCAACGCTTCCGTGTCATGTGTGCAACGCTTGAGTGTCATGTGTGCAACGCTTGAGTGTCATGTGTCATGTGTGCAACGCTTGGGTGTCATGTGTGCAACGCTTGAGTGTCATGTGTCATGTGTGCATCGCTTGGGTGTCATGTGTGCAACGCTTGAGTGTCAACGCTTGGGTGTCATGTGTGCAACGCTTGAGTGTCATGTGTGCAACGCTTGAGTGTCATGTGTGCAACGCTTGAGTGTCATGTGTGCAACGCTTGAGTGTCATGTGTGCAACGCTTGAGTGTCATGTGTGCAACGCTTGAGTGTCATGTGTGTGTGCAACGCTTGGGTGTCATGTGTGCAACGCTTGGGTGTCATGTGTGCAACGCTTGGGTGTCATGTGTGCAACGCTTGAGTGTCATGTGTCACGTGTGCAACGCTTGGGTGTCATGTGTGCAACGCTGTGTCATGTGTGCAACGCTTGAGTGTCATGTGTGCAACGCTTGAGTGTCATGTGTCATGTGTGCAACGCTTGGGTGTCATGTGTGCAACGCTGAGTGTCATGTGTGCAACGCTTGGGTGTCATGTGTGCAACGCTTGGGTGTCATGTGTCATGTGTGCAACGCTTGGGTGTCATGTGTGCAACGCTTGAGTGTCATGTGTGCAACGCTTGAGTGTCATGTGTGCAACGCTTGAGTGTCATGTGTGCAACGCTTGAGTGTCATGTGTGCAACGCTTGAGTGTCATGTGTGCAACGCTTGAGTGTCATGTGTCATGTGTGCAACGCTTGAGTGTCATGTGTGCAACGCTTGAGTGTCATGTGTGCAACGCTTGGGTGTCATGTGTGCAACGCTTGAGGTGTCATGTGTGCAACGCTTGGGTGTCATGTGTGCAACGCTTGAGTGTCATGTGTGCAACGCTTGAGTGTCATGTGTGCAACGCTTTAGTGTCATGTGTGCAACGCTTGTGTGTCATGTGTGCAACGCTTGAGTGTCATGTGTGCAACGCTTGAGTGTCATGTGTGCAACGCTTGAGTGTCATGTGTCATGTGTGCAACGCTTGAGTGTCATGTGTGCAACGCTTGAGTGTCATGTGTGCAACGCTTGAGTGTCATGTGTGCAACGCTTGAGTGTGTGTCATGTGTGCAACGCTTGAGTGTCATGTGTGCAACGCTTGAGTGTCATGTGTGCAACGCTTGAGTGTCATGTGTGCAACGCTTGAGTGTCATGTGTGCAACGCTTGAGTGTCATGTGTGCAACGCTTGAGTGTCATGTGTGCAACGCTTGAGTGTCATGTGTGCAACGCTTGAGTGTCATGTGTGCAACGCTTGAGTGTCATGTGTGCAACGCTTGAGTGTCATGTGTGCAACGCTTGAGTGTCATGTGTGCAACGCTTGAGTGTCATGTGTGCAACGCTTGAGTGTCATGTGTGCAACGCTTGGGTGTCATGTGTGCAACGCTTGAGTGTCATGTGTGCAACGCTTGGGTGTCATGTGTCATGTGTGCAACGCTTGGGTGTCATGTGTGCAACGCTTGAGTGTCATGTGTGCAACGCTTGAGTGTCATGTGTGCAACGCTTGAGTGTCACGTGTCATGTGTGCAACGCTTGAGTGTCATGTGTGCAACGCTTGAGTGTCATGTGTACAACGCTTGGGTGTCATGTGTGCAACGCTTGAGTGTCATGTGTGCAACGCTTGAGTGTCATGTGTCATGTGTGCAACGCTTGAGTGTCATGTGTCATGTGTGCAACGCTTGGGTGTCATGTGTGCAACGCTTGAGTGTCATGTGTGCAACGCTTGAGTGTAATGTGTGCAACGCTTGAGTGTAATGTGTGCAACGCTTGAGTGTCATGTGTCATGTGTGCAACGCTTGGGTGTCATGTGTGCAACGCTTGAGTGTCATGTGTGCAACGCTTGGGTGTCATGTGTGTAACGCTTGAGTGTCATGTGTCACGTGTGCAACGCTTGGGTGTCATGTGTGCAACGCTTGAGTGTCATGTGTGCAACGCTTGAGTGTCATGTGTGCAACGCATGCATGTCATGTGTCATGTGTGCAACGCTTGAGTGTCATGTGTGCAACGCTTGAGCGTCATGTGTGCAACGCTTGAGTGTCATGTGTGCAACGCTTGAGTGTCACGTGTGCAACGTTTGAGTGTCATGTGTGAAACGCTTGAGTGTCATGTGTGCAACGCTTGAGTGTCATATGTGCAACGCATGCATGTCATGTGTCATGTGTGCAACGCTTGAGTGTCATGTGTGCAACGCTTGAGTGTCATGTGTCATGTGTGCAACGCTTGAGTGTCATGTGTCATGTGTGCAACGCTTGAGTGTCATGTGTCATGTGTGCAACGCTTGGGTGTCATGTGTGCAACGCTCTAGTGCCATGTATGCAACGCTTGAGTGTAATGTGTGCAACGCTTGAGTGTAATGTGTGCAACGCTTGAGTGTCATGTGTGCAACGCTTGGGTGTCATGTGTGCAACGCTTGAGTGTCATGTGTGCAACGCTTGGGTGTCATGTGTGTAACGCATGAGTGTCATGTGTCACGTGTGCAACGCTTGGGTGTCATGTGTGCAACGCTTGAGTGTCATGTGTGCAACGCTTGAGTGTAATGTGTGCAACGCTTGAGTGTCATGTGTCATGTGTGCAACGCTTGGGTGTCATGTGTGCAACGCTTGAGTGTCATGTGTGCAACGCTTGGGTGTCATGTGTGCAACGCTTGGGTGTCATGTGTCATGTGTGCAACGCTTGGGTGTCATGTGTGCAACGCTTGAGTGTCATGTGTGCAACGCTTGGGTGTCATGTGTCATGTGTGCAACGCTTGGGTGTCATGTGTGCAACGCTTGAGTGTCATGTGTGCAACGCTTGAGTGTCATGTGTCATGTGTGCAACGCTTGAGTGTCATGTGTGCAACGCTTGAGTGTCATGTGTCATGTGTGCAACGCTTGAGTGTCATGTGTGCAACGCTTGAGTGTCATGTGTACAACGCTTGGGTGTCATGTGTGCAACGCTTGGGTGTCATGTGTGCAACGCGTGGGTGTCATGTGTGGAACGCTTGAGTGTCATGTGTGCAACGCTTAGGTGTCATGTGTCATGTGTGGAACGCTTGAGTGTCATGTGTGCAACGCTTGAGTGTCATGTGTGCAACGCTTGAGTGTCATGTGTGTAACGCTTGAGTGTCATGTGTGCAACGCTTGAGTGTCATGTGTCATGTGTGCAACGCTTGAGTGTCATGTGTGCAACGCATGAGTGTCATGTGTCATGTGTGCAACGCTTGAGTGTCATGTGTCATGTGTGCAACGCTTGAGTGTCATGTGTGCAACGCTTGGGTGTCATGTGTGCAACGCTTGAGTGTCATGTGTGCAACGCTTGGGTGTCATGTGTCATGTGTGCAACGCTTGGGTGTCATGTGTGCAACGCTTGAGTGTCATGTGTGCAACGCTTGAGTGTCATGTGTGCAACGCTTGAGTGTCACGTGTCATGTGTGCAACGCTTGAGTGTGATGTGTGCAACGCTTGAGTGTCATGTGTACAACGCTTGGGTGTCATGTGTGCAACGCTTGGGTGTCATGTGTGCAACGCGTGGGTGTCATGTGTCATGTGTGCAACGCTTGGGTGTCATGTGTGGAACGCTTGAGTGTCATGTGTGCAACGCTTAAGTGTCATGTGTGCAACGCTTGAGTGTCATGTGTCATGTGTGCAACGCTTGAGTGTCATGTGTCATGTGTGCAACGCTTGAGTGTCATGTGTCATGTGTGCAACGCTTGGGTGTCATGTGTGCAACGCTTGAGTGTCATGTATGCAACGCTTGAGTGTAATGTGTGCAACGCTTGAGTGTAATGTGTGCAACGCTTGAGTGTCATGTGTCATGTGTGCAACGCTTGGGTGTCATGTGTGCAACGCTTGAGTGTCATGTGTGCAACGCTTGGGTGTCATGTGTGTAACGCATGAGTGTCATGTGTCACGTGTGCAACGCTTGGGTGTCATGTGTGCAACGCTTGAGTGTCATGTGTGCAACGCTTGAGTGTAATGTGTGCAACGCTTGAGTGTCATGTGTCATGTGTGCAACGCTTGGGTGTCATGTGTGCAACGCCTGAGTGTCATGTGTGCAACGCTTGGGTGTCATGTGTGCAACGCTGTGGTGTCATGTGTGCAACGCTTGGGTGTCATGTGTGCAACGCTTGAGTGTCATGTGTGCAACGCATGGGTGTCATGTGTGCAACGCTTGGGTGTCATGTGTGCAACGCTTGAGTGTCATGTGTGCAACGCTTGAGTGTCATGTGTGCAACGCTTGAGTGTCATGTGTCATGTGTGCAACGCTTGAGTGTAATGTGTGCAACGCTTGAGTGTCATGTGTCATGTGTGCAACGCTTGGGTGTCATGTGTGCAACGCTTGAGTGTCATGTGTGCAACGCTTGGGTGTCATGTGTGTAACGCTTGAGTGTCATGTGTGCAACGCTTGAGTGTCATGTGTGCAACGCTTGGGTGTCATGTGTGTAACGCTTGAGTGTCATGTGTGCAACGCATGCATGTCATGTGTCATGTGTGCAACGCTTGAGTGTCATGTGTGCAACGCTTGAGCGTCATGTGTGCAACGCTTGAGTGTCATGTGTGCAACGCTTGAGTGTCACGTGTGCAACGTTTGAGTGTCATGTGTGAAACGCTTGAGTGTCATGTGTGCAACGCTTGAGTGTCATATGTGCAACGCATGAATGTCATGTGTCATGTGTGCAATGCTTGAGTGTCATGTGTGCAACGCTTGAGTGTCATGTGTCATGTGTGCAACGCTTGAGTGTCATGTGTCATGTGTGCAACGCTTGAGTGTCATGTGTCATGTGTGCATCGCTTGGGTGTCATGTGTGCAACGCTTGAGTGTCATGTATGCAACGCTTGAGTGTAATGTGTGCAACGCTTGAGTGTAATGTGTGCAACGCTTGAGTGTCATGTGTCATGTGTGCAACGCTTGGGTGTCATGTGTGCAACGCTTGAGTGTCATGTGTGCAACGCTTGGGTGTCATGTGTGTAACGCATGAGTGTCATGTGTCACGTGTGCAACGCTTGGGTGTCATGTGTGCAACGCTTGAGTGTCATGTGTGCAACGCTTGAGTGTAATGTGTGCAACGCTTGAGTGTCATGTGTCATGTGTGCAACGCTTGGGTGTCATGTGTGCAACGCCTGAGTGTCATGTGTGCAACGCTTGGGTGTCATGTGTGCAACGCTTGAGTGTCATGTGTCATGTGTGCAACGCTTGGGTGTCATGTGTGCAACGCTTGAGTGTCATGTGTGCAACGCTTGGGTGTCATGTGTCATGTGTGCAACGCTTGGGTGTCATGTGTGCAACGCTTGAGTGTCATGTGTGCAACGCTTGAGTGTCATGTGTGCAACGCTTGAGTGTCATGTGTCATGTGTGCAACGCTTGAGTGTCATGTGTGCAACGCTTGAGTGTCATGTGTACAACGCTTGGGTGTCATGTGTGCAACGCTTGGGTGTCATGTGTGCAACGCGTGGGTGTCATGTGTACAACGCTTGGGTGTCATGTGTGGAACGCTTGAGTGTCATGTGTGCAACGCTTAAGTGTCATGTGTGGAACGCTTGAGTGTCATGTGTGCAACGCTTGAGTGTCATGTGTGCAACGCTTGAGTGTCATGTGTGCAACGCTTGAGTGTCATGTGTGCAACGCTTGAGTGTCATGTGTGCAACGCTTGAGTGTCATGTGTCATGTGTGCAACACTTGAGTGTCATGTGTGCAACGCATGAGTGTCATGTGTCATGTGTGCAACGCTTGAGTGCCATGTGTCATGTGTGCAACGCTTGAGTGTCATGTGTGCAACGCTTGGGTGTCATGTGTGCAACGCTTGAGTGTCATGTGTGCAACGCGTGGGTGTCATGTGTCATGTGTGCAACGCTTGGGTGTCATGTGTGGAACGCTTGAGTGTCATGTGTGCAACGCTTAAGTGTCATGTGTGCAACGCTTGAGTGTCATGTGTCATGTGTGCAACGCTTGAGTGTCATGTGTCATGTGTGCAACGCTTGAGTGTCATGTGTCATGTGTGCAACGCTTGGGTGTCATGTGTGCAACGCTTGAGTGTCATGTATGCAACGCTTGAGTGTAATGTGTGCAACGCTTGAGTGTAATGTGTGCAACGCTTGAGTGTCATGTGTCATGTGTGCAACGCTTGGGTGTCATGTGTGCAACGCTTGAGTGTCATGTGTGCAACGCTTGGGTGTCATGTGTGTAACGCATGAGTGTCATGTGTCACGTGTGCAACGCTTGGGTGTCATGTGTGCAACGCTTGAGTGTCATGTGTGCAACGCTTGAGTGTAATGTGTGCAACGCTTGAGTGTCATGTGTCATGTGTGCAACGCTTGGGTGTCATGTGTGCAACGCCTGAGTGTCATGTGTGCAACGCTTGGGTGTCATGTGTGCAACGCTGTGGTGTCATGTGTGCAACGCTTGGGTGTCATGTGTGCAACGCTTGAGTGTCATGTGTGCAACGCATGGGTGTCATGTGTGCAACGCTTGGGTGTCATGTGTGCAACGCTTGAGTGTCATGTGTGCAACGCTTGAGTGTCATGTGTGCAACGCTTGAGTGTCATGTGTCATGTGTGCAACGCTTGAGTGTAATGTGTGCAACGCTTGAGTGTCATGTGTCATGTGTGCAACGCTTGGGTGTCATGTGTGCAACGCTTGAGTGTCATGTGTGCAACGCTTGGGTGTCATGTGTGTAACGCTTGAGTGTCATGTGTGCAACGCTTGAGTGTCATGTGTGCAACGCTTGGGTGTCATGTGTGTAACGCTTGAGTGTCATGTGTGCAACGCATGCATGTCATGTGTCATGTGTGCAACGCTTGAGTGTCATGTGTGCAACGCTTGAGCGTCATGTGTGCAACGCTTGAGTGTCATGTGTGCAACGCTTGAGTGTCACGTGTGCAACGTTTGAGTGTCATGTGTGAAACGCTTGAGTGTCATGTGTGCAACGCTTGAGTGTCATATGTGCAACGCATGCATGTCATGTGTCATGTGTGCAATGCTTGAGTGTCATGTGTGCAACGCTTGAGTGTCATGTGTCATGTGTGCAACGCTTGAGTGTCATGTGTCATGTGTGCAACGCTTGAGTGTCATGTGTCATGTGTGCATCGCTTGGGTGTCATGTGTGCAACGCTTGAGTGTCATGTATGCAACGCTTGAGTGTAATGTGTGCAACGCTTGAGTGTAATGTGTGCAACGCTTGAGTGTCATGTGTCATGTGTGCAACGCTTGGGTGTCATGTGTGCAACGCTTGAGTGTCATGTGTGCAACGCTTGGGTGTCATGTGTGTAACGCATGAGTGTCATGTGTCACGTGTGCAACGCTTGGGTGTCATGTGTGCAACGCTTGAGTGTCATGTGTGCAACGCTTGAGTGTAATGTGTGCAACGCTTGAGTGTCATGTGTCATGTGTGCAACGCTTGGGTGTCATGTGTGCAACGCCTGAGTGTCATGTGTGCAACGCTTGGGTGTCATGTGTGCAACGCTTGGGTGTCATGTGTCATGTGTGCAACGCTTGGGTGTCATGTGTGCAACGCTTGAGTGTCATGTGTGCAACGCTTGGGTGTCATGTGTCATGTGTGCAACACTTGGGTGTCATGTGTGCAACGCTTGAGTGTCATGTGTGCAACGCTTGAGTGTCATGTGTGCAACGCTTGAGTGTCATGTGTCATGTGTGCAACGCTTGAGTGTCATGTGTGCAACGCTTGAGTGTCATGTGTACAACGCTTGGGTGTCATGTGTGCAACGCTTGGGTGTCATGTGTGCAACGCGTGGGTGTCATGTGTGCAACGCTTGGGTGTCATGTGTGGAACGCTTGAGTGTCATGTGTGCAACGCTTAAGTGTCATATGTGGAACGCTTGAGTGTCATGTGTGCAACGCTTGAGTGTCATGTGTGCAACGCTTGAGTGTCATGTGTGCAACGCTTGAGTGTCATGTGTGCAACGCTTGAGTGTCATGTGTGCAACGCTTGAGTGTCATGTGTCATGTGTGCAACACTTGAGTGTCATGTGTGCAACGCATGAGTGTCATGTGTGCAACGCTTGAGTGCCATGTGTCATGTGTGCAACGCTTGAGTGTCATGTGTGCAACGCTTGGGTGTCATGTGTGCAACGCTTGAGTGTCATGTGTGCAACGCTTGGGTGTCATGTGTCATGTGTGCAACGCTTGAGTGTCATGTGTGCAACGCTTGAGTGTCATGTGTGCAACGCTTGAGTGTCACGTGTCATGTGTGCAACGCTTGAGTGTCATGTGTGCAACGCTTGAGTGTCACGTGTCATGTGTGCAACGCTTGAGTGTCATGTGTGCAACGCTTGAGTGTCATGTGTACAACGCTTGGGTGTCATGTGTGCAACGCTTGAGTGTCATGTGTGCAACGCTTGAGTGTCATGTGTCATGTGTGCAACGCTTGAGTGTCATGTGTCATGTGTGCAACGCTTGGGTGTCATGTGTGCAACGCTTGAGTGTCATGTGTGCAACGCTTGAGTGTAATGTGTGCAACGCTTGAGTGTAATGTGTGCAACGCTTGAGTGTCATGTGTCATGTGTGCAACGCTTGGGTGTCATGTGTGCAACGCTTGAGTGTCATGTGTGCAACGCTTGGGTGTCATGTGTGTAACGCTTGAGTGTCACGTGTGCAACGCTTGGGTGTCATGTGTGCAACGCTTGAGTGTCATGAGTGCAACGCTTGAGTGTCATGTGTGCAACGCATGCATGTCATGTGTCATGTGTGCAACGCTTGAGTGTCATGTGTGCAACGCTTGAGCGTCATGTGTGCAACGCTTGAGTGTCATGTGTGCAACGCTTGAGTGTCACGTGTGCAACGTTTGAGTGTCATGTGTGAAACGCTTGAGTGTCATGTGTGCAACGCTTGAGTGTCATATGTGCAACGCATGCATGTCATGTGTCATGTGTGCAACGCTTGAGTGTCATGTGTGCAACGCTTGAGTGTCATGTGTCATGTGTGCAACGCTTGAGTGTCATGTGTCATGTGTGCAACGCTTGAGTGTCATGTGTCATGTGTGCAACGCTTGGGTGTCATGTGTGCAACGCTTGAGTGCCATGTATGCAACGCTTGAGTGTAATGTGTGCAACGCTTGAGTGTAATGTGTGCAACGCTTGAGTGTCATGTGTCATGTGTGCAACGCTTGGGTGTCATGTGTGCAACGCTTGAGTGTCATGTGTGCAACGCTTGGGTGTCATGTGTGTAACGCATGAGTGTCATGTGTCACGTGTGCAACGCTTGGGTGTCATGTGTGCAACGCTTGAGTGTCATGTGTGCAACGCTTGAGTGTAATGTGTGCAACGCTTGAGTGTCATGTGTCATGTGTGCAACGCTTGGGTGTCATGTGTGCAACGCCTGAGTGTCATGTGTGCAACGCTTGGGTGTCATGTGTGCAACGCTTGGGTGTCATGTGTCATGTGTGCAACGCTTGGGTGTCATGTGTGCAACGCTTGAGTGTCATGTGTGCAACGCTTGGGTGTCATGTGTCATGTGTGCAACGCTTGGGTGTCATGTGTGCAACGCTTGAGTGTCATGTGTGCAACGCTTGAGTGTCATGTGTCATGTGTGCAACGCTTGAGTGTCATGTGTGCAACGCTTGAGTGTCATGTGTACAACGCTTGGGTGTCATGTGTGCAACGCTTGGGTGTCATGTGTGCAACGCGTGGGTGTCATGTGTGCAACGCTTGGGTGTCATGTGTGGAACGCTTGAGTGTCATGTGTGCAACGCTTAAGTGTCATGTGTCATGTGTGGAACGCTTGAGTGTCATGTGTGCAACGCTTGAGTGTCATGTGTGCAACGCTTGAGTGTCATGTGTGCAACGCTTGAGTGTCATGTGTGCAACGCTTGAGTGTCATGTGTGCAACGCTTGAGTGTCATGTGTGCAACGCTTGAGTGTCATGTGTGCAACGCATGAGTGTCATGTGTCATGTGTGCAACGCTTGAGTGTCATGTGTCATGTGTGCAACGCTTGAGTGTCATGTGTGCAACGCTTGGGTGTCATGTGTGCAACGCTTGAGTGTCATGTGTGCAACGCTTGCGTGTCATGTGTCATGTGTGCAACGCTTGGGTGTCATGTGTGCAACGCTTGAGTGTCATGTGTGCAACGCTTGAGTGTCATGTGTGCAACGCTTGAGTGTCACGTGTCATGTGTGCAACGCTTGAGTGTGATGTGTGCAACGCTTGAGTGTCATGTGTACAACGCTTGGGTGTCATGTGTGCAACGCTTGGGTGTCATGTGTGCAACGCGTGGGTGTCATGTGTCATGTGTGCAACGCTTGGGTGTCATGTGTGGAACGCTTGAGTGTCATGTGTGCAACGCTTAAGTGTCATGTGTGCAACGCTTGAGTGTCATGTGTCATGTGTGCAACGCTTGAGTGTCATGTGTCATGTGTGCAACGCTTGAGTGTCATGTGTCATGTGTGCAACGCTTGGGTGTCATGTGTGCAACGCTTGAGTGTCATGTATGCAACGCTTGAGTGTAATGTGTGCAACGCTTGAGTGTAATGTGTGCAACGCTTGAGTGTCATGTACCATGTGTGCAACGCTTGGGTGTCATGTGTGCAACGCTTGAGTGTCATGTGTGCAACGCTTGGGTGTCATGTGTGTAACGCATGAGTGTCATGTGTCACGTGTGCAACGCTTGGGTGTCATGTGTGCAACGCTTGAGTGTCATGTGTGCAACGCTTGAGTGTAATGTGTGCAACGCTTGAGTGTCATGTGTCATGTGTGCAACGCTTGGGTGTCATGTGTGCAACGCCTGAGTGTCATGTGTGCAACGCTTGGGTGTCATGTGTGCAACGCTGTGGTGTCATGTGTGCAACGCTTGGGTGTCATGTGTGCAACGCTTGAGTGTCATGTGTGCAACGCATGGGTGTCATGTGTGCAACGCTTGGGTGTCATGTGTGCAACGCTTGAGTGTCATGTGTGCAACGCTTGAGTGTCATGTGTGCAACGCTTGAGTGTCATGTGTCATGTGTGAAACGCTTGAGTGTAATGTGTGCAACGCTTGAGTGTCATGTGTCATGTGTGCAACGCTTGGGTGTCATGTGTGCAACGCTTGAGTGTCATGTGTGCAACGCTTGGGTGTCATGTGTGTAACGCTTGAGTGTCATGTGTGCAACGCTTGAGTGTCATGTGTGCAACGCTTGGGTGTCATGTGTGTAACGCTTGAGTGTCATGTGTGCAACGCTTGAGCGTCATGTGTGCAACGCTTGAGTGTCATGTGTGCAACGCTTGAGTGTCACGTGTGCAACGTTTGAGTGTCATGTGTGAAACGCTTGAGTGTCATGTGTGCAACGCTTGAGTGTCATATGTGCAACGCATGCATGTCATGTGTCATGTGTGCAATGCTTGAGTGTCATGTGTGCAACGCTTGAGTGTCATGTGTGCAACGCTTGAGTGTCATGTGTCATGTGTGCAACGCTTGAGTGTCATGTGTCATGTGTGCATCGCTTGGGTGTCATGTGTGCAACGCTTGAGTGTCATGTATGCAACGCTTGAGTGTAATGTGTGCAACGCTTGAGTGTAATGTGTCATGTGTGCAACGCTTGAGTGTCATGTGTGCAACGCTTGGGTGTCATGTGTGCAACGCTTGAGTGTCATGTGTGCAACGCGTGGGTGTCATGTGTCATGTGTGCAACGCTTGGGTGTCATGTGTGGAACGCTTGAGTGTCATGTGTGCAACGCTTAAGTGTCATGTGTGCAACGCTTGAGTGTCATGTGTCATGTGTGCAACGCTTGAGTGTCATGTGTCATGTGTGTAACGCTTGAGTGTCATGTGTCATGTGTGCAACGCTTGGGTGTCATGTGTGCAACGCTTGAGTGTCATGTATGCAACGCTTGAGTGTAATGTGTGCAACGCTTGAGTGTAATGTGTGCAACGCTTGAGTGTCATGTGTCATGTGTGCAACGCTTGGGTGTCATGTGTGCAACGCTTGAGTGTCATGTGTGCAACGCTTGGGTGTCATGTGTGTAACGCATGAGTGTCATGTGTCACGTGTGCAACGCTTGGGTGTCATGTGTGCAACGCTTGAGTGTCATGTGTGCAACGCTTGAGTGTAATGTGTGCAACGCTTGAGTGGCATGTGTCATGTGTGCAACGCTTGGGTGTCATGTGTGCAACGCCTGAGTGTCATGTGTGCAACGCTTGGGTGTCATGTGTGCAACGCTGTGGTGTCATGTGTGCAACGCTTGGGTGTCATGTGTGCAACGCTTGAGTGTCATGTGTGCAACGCATGGGTGTCATGTGTGCAACGCTTGGGTGTCATGTGTGCAACGCTTGAGTGTCATGTGTGCAACGCTTGAGTGTCATGTGTGCAACGCTTGAGTGTCATGTGTCATGTGTGCAACGCTTGAGTGTAATGTGTGCAACGCTTGAGTGTCATGTGTCATGTGTGCAACGCTTGGGTGTCATGTGTGCAACGCTTGAGTGTCATGTGTGCAACGCTTGGGTGTCATGTGTGTAACGCTTGAGTGTCATGTGTGCAACGCTTGAGTGTCATTTGTGCAACGCTTGGGTGTCATGTGTGTAACGCTTGAGTGTCATGTGTGCAACGCATGCATGTCATGTGTCATGTGTGCAACGCTTGAGTGTCATGTGTGCAACGCTTGAGCGTCATGTGTGCAACGCTTGAGTGTCATGTGTGCAACGCTTGAGTGTCACGTGTGCAACGTTTGAGCGTCATGTGTGAAACGCTTGAGTGTCATGTGTGCAACGCTTGAGTGTCATATGTGCAACGCATGCATGTCATGTGTCATGTGTGCAATGCTTGAGTGTCATGTGTGCAACGCTTGAGTGTCATGTGTGCAACGCATGAGTGTCATGTGTCATGTGTGCAACGCTTGAGTGCCATGTGTCATGTGTGCAACGCTTGAGTGTCATGTGTGCAACGCTTGGGTGTCATGTGTGCAACGCTTGAGTGTCATGTGTGCAACGCGTGGGTGTCATGTGTCATGTGTGCAACGCTTGGGTGTCATGTGTGGAACGCTTGAGTGTCATGTGTGCAACGCTTAAGTGTCATGTGTGCAACGCTTGAGTGTCATGTGTCATGTGTGCAACGCTTGAGTGTCATGTGTCATGTGTGCAACGCTTGAGTGTCATGTGTCATGTGTGCAACGCTTGGGTGTCATGTGTGCAACGCTTGAGTGTCATGTATGCAACGCTTGAGTGTAATGTGTGCAACGCTTGAGTGTAATGTGTGCAACGCTTGAGTGTCATGTGTCATGTGTGCAACGCTTGGGTGTCATGTGTGCAACGCTTGAGTGTCATGTGTGCAACGCTTGGGTGTCATGTGTGTAACGCATGAGTGTCATGTGTCACGTGTGCAACGCTTGGGTGTCATGTGTGCAACGCTTGAGTGTCATGTGTGCAACGCTTGAGTGTAATGTGTGCAACGCTTGAGTGTCATGTGTCATGTGTGCAACGCTTGGGTGTCATGTGTGCAACGCCTGAGTGTCATGTGTGCAACGCTTGGGTGTCATGTGTGCAACGCTGTGGTGTCATGTGTGCAACGCTTGGGTGTCATGTGTGCAACGCTTGAGTGTCATGTGTGCAACGCATGGGTGTCATGTGTGCAACGCTTGGGTGTCATGTGTGCAACGCTTGAGTGTCATGTGTGCAACGCTTGAGTGTCATGTGTGCAACGCTTGAGTGTCATGTGTCATGTGTGCAACGCTTGAGTGTAATGTGTGCAACGCTTGAGTGTCATGTGTCATGTGTGCAACGCTTGGGTGTCATGTGTGCAACGCTTGAGTGTCATGTGTGCAACGCTTGGGTGTCATGTGTGTAACGCTTGAGTGTCATGTGTGCAACGCTTGAGTGTCATGTGTGCAACGCTTGGGTGTCATGTGTGTAACGCTTGAGTGTCATGTGTGCAACGCATGCATGTCATGTGTCATGTGTGCAACGCTTGAGTGTCATGTGTGCAACGCTTGAGCGTCATGTGTGCAACGCTTGAGTGTCATGTGTGCAACGCTTGAGTGTCACGTGTGCAACGTTTGAGTGTCATGTGTGAAACGCTTGAGTGTCATGTGTGCAACGCTTGAGTGTCATATGTGCAACGCATGCATGTCATGTGTCATGTGTGCAATGCTTGAGTGTCATGTGTGCAACGCTTGAGTGTCATGTGTCATGTGTGCAACGCTTGAGTGTCATGTGTCATGTGTGCAACGCTTGAGTGTCATGTGTCATGTGTGCATCGCTTGGGTGTCATGTGTGCAACGCTTGAGTGTCATGTATGCAACGCTTGAGTGTAATGTGTGCAACGCTTGAGTGTAATGTGTGCAACGCTTGAGTGTCATGTGTCATGTGTGCAACGCTTGGGTGTCATGTGTGCAACGCTTGAGTGTCATGTGTGCAACGCTTGGGTGTCATGTGTGTAACGCATGAGTGTCATGTGTCACGTGTGCAACGCTTGGGTGTCATGTGTGCAACGCTTGAGTGTCATGTGTGCAACGCTTGAGTGTAATGTGTGCAACGCTTGAGTGTCATGTGTCATGTGTGCAACGCTTGGGTGTCATGTGTGCAACGCCTGAGTGTCATGTGTGCAACGCTTGGGTGTCATGTGTGCAACGCTTGGGTGTCATGTGTCATGTGTGCAACGCTTGGGTGTCATGTGTGCAACGCTTGAGTGTCATGTGTGCAACGCTTGGGTGTCATGTGTCATGTGTGCAACGCTTGGGTGTCATGTGTGCAACGCTTGAGTGTCATGTGTGCAACGCTTGAGTGTCATGTGTGCAACGCTTGAGTGTCATGTGTCATGTGTGCAACGCTTGAGTGTCATGTGTGCAACGCTTGAGTGTCATGTGTACAACGCTTGGGTGTCATGTGTGCAACGCTTGGGTGTCATGTGTGCAACGCGTGGGTGTCATGTGTGCAACGCTTGGGTGTCATGTGTGGAACGCTTGAGTGTCATGTGTGCAACGCTTAAGTGTCATGTGTGGAACGCTTGAGTGTCATGTGTGCAACGCTTGAGTGTCATGTGTGCAACGCTTGAGTGTCATGTGTGCAACGCTTGGGTGTCATGTGTCATGTGTGCAACGCTTGGGTGTCATGTGTGCAACGCTTGAGTGTCATGTGTGCAACGCTTGAGTGTCATGTGTGCAACGCTTGAGTGCCACGTGTCATGTGTGCAACGCTTGAGTGTCATGTGTGCAACGCTTGAGTGTCATGTGTACAACGCTTGGGTGTCATGTGCGCAACGCTTGAGTGTCATGTGTGCAACGCTTGAGTGTCATGTGTCATGTGTGCAACGCTTGAGTGTCATGTGTCATGTGTGCAACGCTTGGGTGTCATGTGTGCAACGCTTGAGTGTCATGTGTGCAACGCTTGAGTGTAATGTGTGCAACGCTTGAGTGTAATGTGTGCAACGCTTGAGTGTCATGTGTCATGTGTGCAACGCTTGGGTGTCATGTGTGCAACGCTTGAGTGTCATGTGTGCAACGCTTGGGTGTCATGTGTGTAACGCTTGAGTGTCATGTGTCACGTGTGCAACGCTTGGGTGTCATGTGTGCAACGCTTGAGTGTCATGTGTGCAACGCTTGAGTGTCATGTGTGCAACGCATGCATGTCATGTGTCATGTGTGCAACGCTTGAGTGTCATGTGTGCAACGCTTGAGCGTCATGTGTGCAACGCTTGAGTGTCATGTGTGCAACGCTTGAGTGTCACGTGTGCAACGTTTGAGTGTCATGTGTGAAACGCTTGAGTGTCATGTGTGCAACGCTTGAGTGTCATATGTGCAACGCATGCATGTCATGTGTCATGTGTGCAACGCTTGAGTGTCATGTGTGCAACGCTTGAGTGTCATGTGTCATGTGTGCAACGCTTGAGTGTCATGTGTCATGTGTGCAACGCTTGAGTGTCATGTGTCATGTGTGCAACGCTTGGGTGTCATGTGTGCAACGCTTGAGTGCCATGTATGCAACGCTTGAGTGTAATGTGTGCAACGCTTGAGTGTAATGTGTGCAACGCTTGAGTGTCATGTGTCATGTGTGCAACGCTTGGGTGTCATGTGTGCAACGCTTGAGTGTCATGTGTGCAACGCTTGGGTGTCATGTGTGTAACGCATGAGTGTCATGTGTCACGTGTGCAACGCTTGGGTGTCATGTGTGCAACGCTTGAGTGTCATGTGTGCAACGCTTGAGTGTAATGTGTGCAACGCTTGAGTGTCATGTGTCATGTGTGCAACGCTTGTGTGTCATGTGTGCAACGCCTGAGTGTCATGTGTGCAACGCTTGGGTGTCATGTGTGCAACGCTTGGGTGTCATGTGTGCAACGCTTGGGTGTCATGTGTGCAACGCTTGAGTGTCATGTGTGCAACGCTTGGGTGTCATGTGTGCAACGCTTGGGTGTCATGTGTGCAACGCTTGAGTGTCATGTGTGCAACGCTTGAGTGTCATGTGTCATGTGTGCAACGCTTGAGTGTCATGTGTGCAACGCTTGAGTGTCATGTGTACAACGCTTGGGTGTCATGTGTGCAACGCTTGGGTGTCATGTGTGCAACGCGTGGGTGTCATGTGTGCAACGCTTGGGTGTCATGTGTGTAACGCTTGAGTGTCATGTGTGCAACGCTTAAGTGTCATGTGTCATGTGTGGAACGCTTGAGTGTCATGTGTGCAACGCTTGAGTGTCATGTGTGCAACGCTTGAGTGTCATGTGTGCAACGCTTGAGTGTCATGTGTGCAACGCTTGAGTGTCATGTGTGCAACGCTTGAGTGTCATGTGTCATGTGTGCAACGCTTGAGTGTCATGTGTGCAACGCATGAGTGTCATGTGTCATGTGTGCAACGCTTGAGTGTCATGTGTCATGTGTGCAACGCTTGAGTGTCATGTGTGCAACGCTTGGGTGTCATGTGTGCAACGCTTGAGTGTCATGTGTGCAACGCTTGGGTGTCATGTGTCATGTGTGCAACGCTTGGGTGTCATGTGTGCAACGCTTGAGTGTCATGTGTGCAACGCTTGAGTGTCATGTGTGCAACGCTTGAGTGTCACGTGTCATGTGTGCAACGCTTGAGTGTGATGTGTGCAACGCTTGAGTGTCATGTGTACAACGCTTGGGTGTCATGTGTGCAACGCTTGGGTGTCATGTGTGCAACGCGTGGGTGTCATGTGTCATGTGTGCAACGCTTGGGTGTCATGTGTGGAACGCTTGAGTGTCATGTGTGCAACGCTTAAGTGTCATGTGTCATGTGTGGAACGCTTGAGTGTCATGTGTGCAACGCTTGAGTGTCATGTGTGCAACGCTTGAGTGTCATGTGTGCAACGCTTGAGTGTCATGTGTGCAACGCTTGAGTGTCATGTGTGCAACGCTTGAGTGTCATGTGTGCAACGCTTGAGTGTCATGTGTCATGTGTGCAACGCTTGAGTGTCATGTGTGCAACGCATGAGTGTCATGTGTCATGTGTGCAACGCTTGAGTGTCATGTGTCATGTGTGCAACGCTTGAGTGTCATGTGTGCAACGCTTGGGTGTCATGTGTGCAACGCTTGAGTGTCATGTGTGCAACGCTTGAGTGTCATGTGTGCAACGCTTGAGTGTCATGTGTCATGTGTGCAACGCTTGAGTGTCATGTGTCATGTGTGCAATGCTTGCGTGTCATGTGTGCAGCGTTTGAGTGTCATGTGTACAACGCTTGAGTGTTATGTGTGAAACGCTTGAGTGTCATGTGTCATGTGTGTCATGACTCGACTCGGACCGCAGGTCCGGTTTGGAGTGGAGACGGGTTCAAGTAAAAAATGGGCACACAGGAAATGATTTCGACGTTCAGTAAACACTTACCGAGTGGATAACTGAATGCCCGACAGCCCAATACGGGGTTGATGATAGTATTTAATTTAAGATTGTGAAACTTAAAACTAAACTAAATGCTCACACATGTGATAATTTCCACGTTCAGTTGACACTCACTGAGTTGTAAACTCAAAGACTAAGCCAGCCAATGCATGGTTGATGATGATAGTAATATTTTAAGATTGAGAAACTTTAAACTAAATGACCACACATGTAGCGATTTTGCATTCAGTAAACACTTACTGAGTTGTAAACTGAATGCCGGAGCCGGCCAATACAAGGTTTGTGATAGTAATATTTTATTTTTTATTTACGATGGAGAAACTTTAAACTAAAAAATTATGTCGCATGGAGGGATATCTATGTTCAGTTAACTGTTACTGAGTTGTAAACTGAATGGTTGAACCACCCAATACATGGTTGGTGATAGTAATATTTTATTTTTTACGATGGAGAAACTCTAAACTAAAAAATGAGGTCGCATGGAGGGATATCTATGTTCAGTAAACAGTTACTGAGTTGTAAACTGAATGGTAGAGCCACCCAATACCTGGCTAATGATAATAGTATTTCACGATGAAAAAATCTTATCCTAAACTAAAAATGAGCTCACATGAAGTGATTTTCACTTACTGAGTTGTTAACTGAATGGCTGAGCTATCCAATACATAGTTTGTGATAGTAGTATTAATTCAAGATGGAAAACTTTAAACTAAACTAAAATGAGCGCACATGAAGTGATTCTCACGTTCATTAAACACTTACTAAGTTGTTAACTGAATGTCTGAGACATCCAATACATGGTTGATGATAGCAGTATTAATGACATTGATAATAAGAGGTCTTGAACTAGATACTGGCAGGGGGACCACAAAGCTGTGATATTGAAAAGAAACTGAACTGAATTTGAAAATTGATTAATATATGTAATGTGAAGCCAATCTACTGGAAAACAGTAAGCAAACTTTATTTGAAAAGAATATGAGAAGACTGAAAAGCTGGGGGCAAGAAAAAAGGTTAAAAATAAGAAGTAATGATCTTCATAAACATAACATAACATGTCCATGACCATAATTAATACAGTGTGAACTCTCTTAAACTATGCTCACCGTGAAATCTTGTCACTCGGCATAACTTGTCACTCTGCGAAACAAATTATTGACTATAGTGCGTCAGTGAGAATAAAAATGACCACTTATGTTTTGGAGTGCTATTTTAGTCAAGAAATACTGTAAAGGATGATTATTAACTAAAGGGAATTTTGCGGACTGCTGGTGTTTGATGTGTTGAACTGCTTAAAGGAAGCATATTTGCTAGAAAAATTCCTGTGAAATAATGCTTGTTATATGTTTTGACTATCTAGCTAATAGCGTATTGCCTGGCTAATAATGAAATGTCACATTTTGTCTGACTCACTTAGCACAAGTGAAGAGAAAACATTGAAAAACTGGCAAAGGTTAAAAACTCTGTGAAATCATATCTGTTATGTTAAGTTTTGACTAGCTGCAAGCTATGTTTGCCTTCTCTCTCTTTCTCAATATGGAAGTGGGTTGGTGTGGGTTATTTGTGTGGACTCGGGAGATATGATCACTACTTTTAAGTTTCTCAAAGAAAATGATAAGCTATGTAAGGACCTTTTATTTAACACACACACACACACACACACACACACACACACACACACACACACACACACACACACACACACACACACACACACACACACACACACACACACACACACGCACACACACGACATCCGTGCAGTAGTGAGATTCCCCTTTGATTTCTGTGCACGTGACAATGTAAAATTAAAATGTGCAAAGATGATTTGGAGTGCTATTTAGTAGAGAAATGATACAAAATTGTGTTTATTGACTAGTGAGAGCCCCTAGCATGTATGGTGTGGGATATTGCGGTCCTTAACCTAGTCAAGCAATAGACAGACTGACAGACAGACAGACAACAACAATTGGTAGTGGCCCTCGTGTCTATTTGATTTGATAGAAGAAAAAAATGAAGACTAGTAGTCCCTGTTTCTTAAGATGAAAATCTCTTAACTATAAAAATGTTTGACTGACTGACTGCTTTTCTGGTCAAGTCTGCAAGTCTGCAAGAAATAATAGTAATGTAGGTAGGGAACATGTCTCCTCAGCTCTTCTATCTTCCACAAAGCCTTTCCTCCCATCTCAACCCTTTTAGTTCATGCTCTCGTGTTTCACTTTTTGTTAAAACTAAATCTACACACGCGATATGAAATGTAAAAAAAATCTTGCATAATGCTATGTTAACAGTGCTTGAATAAAATTATTAAGAGTGCTAGGGTACTGTTGTGCACAGTCATCTCGCTAAGGCGTGTCGGCGACAGAATTGTCAAAATGATGTACCTTGCATACATCAAATCTTTAGTGGTTTATGCGGCACCTCTGCTTGTTTTGATGACTGAAAGGAGTTTGATGATACGAATAGTAATTGCTGACATTGAGCATATTCAAAAACATAGTTTCTGCAAAAAAATAAAATAAAAAAATAACATTAAATTAGATGCGAGCTGTGATTTGAAAACAGAAGATGGGTGATGTGTGGCTTATTGTGTGGACTCTGGAGATATGATCACCACATATAAGTTTCTCAAAGAAAAAGCGGTAATATTTTTCTTTGTGTTTGGATGTAATGGCTAAACATGGTTGACATTTTCAATAATGTTATTTGGTCATCAGACAAAGTTCATTTCCACGTTACGTTACAGTGTGTTACAGAGGCTAAAACTGGTAGACACTAATATTTATATGGTAAGACATGTAATGGAGATGGACTAAGTCATACTTTCATTTAAAAATGTTATTTTGGTCTGTAGAAATTTGATGATTTCCACGTTATGTTACAATGTGCTACAGGGGCTAAAACTGGTAGACACCAATATTTATATGGTAAGAGATGTAATGGAGATGGACTAAGCCTCACTTTTCATTTCAAAATGACATTTTGGACTGCAAAAAGTTGATTTGCGTTACGTTACGTTACGTTACATTGTGTTACAGAGAGCTAAAACTTGCAGACCATAATATTTATATGGTATGAGATGTAATGGATATGGACTAAGTCATACTTTGATTTAAAAATGTTATTTTAGTCTGTAGAAAATTGATTTCCGCGTTACGTTACAATGTGTTACAGAGGCTAAAACTGGTAGACCGTAATATTCATATGGTAGGAGATGTAATGGAGATGGGCTATTCATATGGTATGAGATGTAAAGGAGATGGGGTAAGTCATACTATCATTTAAAAATGTTATTTGGTCTGCAGAAAGTTGATTTGCATTACGTTACAATGTGTTAGAGAGGGCTAAAACTGTCACACAGTAATATTTATATGGTAGGAGATGTAATGGAGATGGACTAAGTCATACTTTCATAATGTTATTTGGACTGCAGAAAGTTGATTTGCGTTACGTTACAATGTGTTACAGAGGCTAAAACTGGTGGACACCAATATTTATATGGTAAGAGATAAAATGGGGATAGACTAAGTCTCACTTTTCATTTCAAAATGACATTTTAGACTGCAGAAAGTTGATGATTTCTGCGTTACGTTACGTTACATTGTGATACAGAGGGCTAAAACTGGCAGACAGTAATATTTATATGATAGGAGATGTAATGGAGATGGACTAAGTCATACTTTGATTTAAAAATGTTATTTTGGTCTGTAGAAATTTGATTTCCGCGTTACGTTACAATGTATTACAGAGGTTAAAACTGGTAGACAGTAATATTTATATGGTAAGAGATGTAAAGGAGATGGACTAAGTCATACTTTCATAATGGTTTTTGGACTGCAGAAAGTTGATTTGTGTTACGTTACAATATGTTACAGAGGTCTAAAACTTGCAGACCGTAATATTTATATGGTATGAGATGTAATGGAGATATTGTGTTTGGGTAAATGGGGTTCACATTTCAATATTCAGACATCGGACAGAAAGTTGCTCATTACTCTTAAAATGATATTTGGGCAAAGAACGAAGTTAGCATATTGGTCACGTTACATTAATGATATTTGGGCAAAGAACGATGCCATCATGTTGGTCGTGTTACTTTACAAGGTTATAAGGGTGAGAGTGATGGGGGCTCGAAAAATTGACATTAGTCTTCCATCCTCTGGTGCGCTGTCAGTCTAAGTGAAATGAAAAAAAGATTTGTGAACAGCGGCGGCATGAGAAAGGAATTGATGTTACTTTTCCCCCAACTATAAAATGATCTGAATAGAATGAGAGAGAGAGAGAGAGAGAGAAACCACTGACTGCTATGTGTATCCCATGCAGTTGTGTTTACAACAAATTATGATTTGTTATAATAATAAGATTGAAGACCCGCATATGACTCTCGATATTCATAAAAATGCTATTTGAGCAAAGAATGATGATACCATGTTGGTCACATTGCGATACAAGGTTAAACATATGACCAGAAATAATACTAAAGGCTTTGCACAGAACATCCGGTCTGGGAAGGGTGTAGTGATGCGTGATGGTTTGGGCTTGGAAGGGGGGTGGGAGGGGGGTAGGGGTTTGGTGGGGGGTGGATGGGGAGAGGGTAATGCCATCCCACTACCTCGTCCATCTCACTACGCCTCAAACCGCCACGAAGGTTAGACCTTAACGAGACGGATTGCTGTTTCATTCATTCAGGAGTCTTGAACATTCTGAGACATTGTCTTGCTATGATAACGCCGTTGTGTGTTACAAGGTCTGCACAGCAGTAATGGCTATAGGAAGAAGAGGTGATGGAGATTGAGTAAACATGCATACATTTCAATGATCACAGTTAACAAGAACAATTTGTAGGTAGAGATCGCGTCTCCCGTGATGATGGGTTGACTTATATTGAATTTTGTAACTAGCTCGTCATGATTGTAACTTGCTTAGCTAAAAATGAATTGTGGGTTCAGTCCTGCACTCCTTTATGCGTCTCTGCAAACCTTTACTGCCCATATGACTGCCTTGTGTGAGAGTGTCAGGAAAGAGAGAGAGAGAGAGAGAGATGGTACACCTCAGGCTCGCTCCCCGCCAAAAAAATGTTTCCCTCTTTTAGTAAACGCTAACCTACTGACTTTGACTGAGTTTACTAAGTGATGTGCCATGTGGTGACACTTCTCAGGTCAATGTGACGGTATGTGATCCTGGTCCGTACCACTCTAGAAGGTAAGGGGGAGAGGGGTGCCCCACTCTAGAAGGTATGGGAGGGGGATGGAGAGGGGACCCCTGATGGTATGGGAGAGGAGGGGGATGAGGGGTGGGAGTGATTGATGGTTGGCAGGTGAGGGCCTGCTGGTGGAAGTAAGAACGAGTCCGCAGTGGAGGGAGAGGCCTGTTGGGGTGAACATCTCCAGACCACTCTGAAGACATCGAAAAACCATTAAGGTAAAGGACCACATCCCTCCTGCTGCAGCTCTCATCTCCTCCTGGACTCTGCTCTCTCGAAGAAAAACCACAAACCACAAATGGCCCTAAGCACTCTCACGCCGAGGGGAAGCTCCCCTCACCCTTCCCTCACCCCTCCCCATCAACATATCCGCCTATGTTGGGACCCCTCACACCTACACTCAGCCTCTACGTAGCTTTACTTACTATCATCAAAACTATTATCTACACACAGGATTAAGTCTACGGCAAACACACATACATATTTAACTACTCTTTCCACATATTCCACTCATATCCTTGTATTTCTTACTCTACCACATAGCCCACATACTCTCCTACACCCCCAACAACATGACCTTCCATCTTTCCTGACCGCATACCCAAACACCGGACGCTCACACGCGTCCGACACGCCACAACTTCCGGGAAAATTCCCCCCAAACCCTTTGCGACTAGACACCTGCGCGCCACCTGCCCAGCTGGCTCTATAGAGCCACCTGGGCAGATGGCGCGCATGGTTCTAGGCGTATATTTCACTACTTTTATGAACTTAACTTTATTTCTTAATTTTGATTTTAGGCCTTGTATGTTTGCAAATATGAATGATTTCCCATACAGTGAGTCACTTCGGGTGGGCTTAGCATGGTTTTAATGTATTAACACCACTTATGTTGAAATGCAAAAAAATAAATATATGTTTAATGTAATCGACCATTTAATTTTTATTCCTGTGAATGGTTGTCGTAAGAGCCCCAGCACACTGGTTTGCCTAGGGGCCCACAATTATGTTAAGATCTCCCTGGCCTCTACAACAAACACTCACAGGAAAAAAAGTAAATGGTTATGGCTCTGGCCTCTACGACAAACACTCACAGGAAAAAAAGTAAATGGTCAATATATTAAACATATAATTAGTTCACTGACACTTCAACAAAACTGGTGTTAAAACATTAACAAACATGCTGTAAACCCAATCTCCGTTGTGTAGTGGTAAGACACTCGCCTGGCGTTCTGCGAGCACTTTGTCATGGGTTCGTATCCTGGCCGGGGAGGATTTACTGGGCGCAAATCCTTAACTGTAGCCACTGTTTAAATCAACAGTAAAATGTGTACTTGGTTGTAAAAACGATTCTTCGTGGCGAGGATCGTATTCCAGGGACCTGCCCGAAACGCTACGCGTACTAGCTGCTATTCAAGAAGGTAACAACTCTTGTATATATATAAAAAAAAATAAAAAATAAAGCTGTAATGAATCAACATGATAAAAATTTGAACAATACACAAGGCTTGAAAAACACAAAAATACGCAGTAAAATACATAGATTAGATGGCACAATATGAAATTCCTATGAAATTCTTATTATAACAAGCATTTGTGGCATTTCTTTTCAGAGAATTGCTTTATTATTGGGTTGAAGTCAATGGTCTTCAGGATGTCCTTTTCCATGTACCTGAGTGAGAGCCAGTTCAAACGATGCTGCCCCATTGTGCTACTAAGCAGATTTTTATAAGTTTCACTCTTGAAAAAGAATGTTCTCCTGTACAGTTGATCGCCATCATGCACATGAACACTCTGAGTGCAATTTCAACATTCAGGAAAACTATTTTTCTGTACAGTGCCGGGAGAGTCTCACAATTTTCATCTAGATCCATGAAGTGCTTGAGATGCTTACATTAATTTAAAAGATCCTCATACTTCAGATCTTTGAGATTCATTTTAGCCAGATGCTCACAATTTTTCTTTAGTGCTTCAGAAGCAATGATTTCAGTTCATTGATAAATGAAAACAGATTTCTAATCTGTGAATAAGCCTCTACACATTTTGTCAGTTCAAAGATTAGAACGTCCAGAATAGGAAGGAAAGTTTTGACCTTGAATTTTTCGATTTTAATGATAAGTACCTTTTCTCTTGATCCATCATATCTACTAAGACGCCAAGTTCCTTTTCGTTCCTGTTTTTTTCTTATCACTGTAATCTGTATCTGGACACATACTCCTGGCTTTGAACTCATATTCAATATATTTGTCTCTAGTTTCCTGAATAGGTTTTAATAGACTCAAGAAGATTCGTGGTAACAAGGATGTTCACATCCTTTGATTGCAGGACCTTGTTTGTTTCGTTCATTCTCTCTGGCATATCATTCCAAAGATTTGTGAGAAAGATCGTTTCCAGGTTTTTCCTTTTTTTGCTCAGTCTTTCTGCCTCTCGCCTTGCATTCACTCATTAATCATTGTCAGCCGATAGAGACTCCAGTGCATGTTTTATTTTCTCGAAACCCCCATACAGAGCAGGAACAGCATCAACATGTGTTGACTATCCTGTGTCAGACAGACGCTTGACCACAAAAATCTTTTCCTAAAGATGATGGTAATACATTCCAACGACGAGTGTAACCAGAAAAAAATGAATACAGATGCTGAACAAAGTCAAAGAATTTGACAGCCTGTAGACAACACTCTGCCGCTTTTACTCCCACCCAGTTCAGGCTGTGTCCAGCACAGGGGACATAGATGGCAAACTCATTAAGTTGATGAATCCGTGCTTGCAATCCAGTATATCGTCCAAGCATTTTTGAGGCATTATCGTATGACTGACCACGGCAGTTTGATATTTTTTTTTGTTCTCATTAAGAAAGTCCACGACAGTGTCTGTTGTGGACTTGGACCATGTCACTCGATACTATGTATTAATAGTATCGATAGGATACTCTCTATTGATAGATAGGATACTCTCTATTGGAGGTCTACTTCACTGGATACTATATATTGAAGGTACACGTCACTAGATACTATCTATTGAAGGTCCACGTCACTGGATACTCTCTATTTGAGGTCCACGTCACTGGATACTCTCTATTAAAGATACGCCTCACTAGATACTATCTATTGAAGATACACGTCACTAGATACTATCTCCCCTACAGTGCCCTACAGATATAAATTCTGCGGTAAGCTAATATAACAGTTGTTGCAGTGGTTGCCTGTGTTTGATCGTGTGCCCAGCGATCATGGCAAGTGTTTATTTATATAATATATAAATTTTATTAAGGCAGTGAGTTCAAATAAGAGAGTAGAGATAGGAGGACATCCTGGGGGGGGCGGAATGATACGTCCACCCTCGCCGGAGGTCAAGTACTGACAGAGCGAGGGAGGCCCCAGCCTTGCGACCAAGGAGGCGGCTTGCGAAATGTCTGGACATGTCCTAATAGTATTTTCAAGAGATGTCGGATGGAGAAGTTTTATTTTCTGTGAATACATTTAAATATATTTTGTTAAGAAAACGTTTATTATGGCATTCTGAAGGATTTGCAGGTTTGTGAGGGCGGACAGCAACGTTTGTGAGGGAGAACCACAACGTTTGTGTGGGAGAACTACAACGTTTGTGTGGTGGAAGTTAGTGAGAGAACTTCGTGCCAGAGGAGTACAAGCTATACTGTAAGGTGAAGTAGGACTTCCAGTGAGAAGTGGAACTTCGTGGACATAGTGGATCTTTGAGTTGTGTAGGAAGTTACACATCGTTTGTGTGAAGCGTTTGGAGAGAGATTCAATAACATTTAAGGAGGACTTCATTGCAGCTGATTGGAGGTGCTGCAGGAGTGCCTTACATATTTTTAGGACCCTGATGATAATTGCAATAGTGGACCTCCAGCATTGGAATAGAGGATCATAAGGACCTCGATATCTAAGGGAGTGCTTGAGTGCGTTTTTGGCGTGAAAGGCGTAGTGCAAGGTGAGAGATTGAGGCTTTTTGTAGAGTAGGAAATGTATGAATATTATATGTGCCATGTATTGCAGCCTAAAGCAGTGAAGGAAGCAGAAGGCTGTGGACTGAAGTTCAAGCACCAGAACAAATCCACAAGGGCCGTGGCGAGGATTCGAACCTGCGTCCGGGAGCATCCCAGACACTGCCTTAATCGACTGAGCTACGACAGGGTTAAAAGGTTATCCTGTCGTAGCTCAGTCGATTAAGGCAGTGTCTGGGATGCTCCCGGACGCAGGTTCGAATCCTCATCACGGCCCTTGTGGATTTGTTCATTTGATGCATCACGTTAGTGTGATCTCTGTGTGTGTCAAGCACCAGCCTGGTACAGTTATAGGTTGGAGACATAAGGCGACATCAGAGTGTTATCAGTTGGTAGTAGCCTAAAAGGTGATTGTATTGTTTTATAACCATTTCATATATGTGTATTGTGTATGTTTATATGTATTAAATATTTCGTTTGTTAGCTGGCTTTTGCTCTTGTCCTGGTGAGGCTTCCTGGCTAGAGAGAGAGAGAGAGAGAGAGAGAGAGAGAGAGAGAGAGAGAGAGAGAGAGAGAGAGAGAGAGAGAGAGAGAGAGAGAGAGAGAGAGAGAGAGAGAGATACGGCTATAACTTGGGTGATAGTGGACTATAACTAAGGGGGATTGAGAGATCATCCAAAAACAAGGAGAGTGCAGGGAGTCCCGGCGGCTCAAGAGCGGGTGTGTACACATGATAACTAAGAAGTGTGAGCCGTACCCCCGAGTAAAGGTGAAGCTGAACACCTCTCCCAGAACCAGTCGCTTACCACGGTGATCTAAATAATTTAAAGCACTCCAGTGTTCATTGCTTGTCGACCGACAGTAGCAGGAGTGTGGCTGCGGAGGTCGGCTGTTCGTTCTGTCATGGAGTAGTTGGGACCTCTGTTCTATGGTAAGTGAATATCAGGTTGGTTCTAATAACCGAGTTTCAGTGCAGGTATAAAGAGACCTCTCTCAACTCCCAATCTTCCACCCCCCCCCCCCCCCCCTGATACTGGATACTATCTATTGAAGGTCGTCATCACTGGATACTGTCTATTGAAGATCCTCGTCACTCAATACTCTCTATTGTAGGTACACATCACTGGATACTATCAACTGAAAGCCCACGTCACCAGACACTATTGAAGGTTCACGTCACTGGAAACAATCTATTAAAGTTCCACGTCTATGAATACTATCCATTGAAAATTCACGTCACTGGATACTATCTATTGAAGGACTACGTCTCTGGTTACTATCTATTGAAAGCCCACCGGAGAGCGAATAAACATATGTGTGCAGGCAACCCTGAATTAACATTTGTATTCATGGGGACAGTTAATTTGATTATGTATACTTGTGTTAGTGGGTATACACACCAGAAGAACAGCAGAGGGCATGTGTCGACGATATCAATATAAATGGGCAAATGCGGGACGCAAAATATTACCATCGATGTTACCGTTGCTTACTAATTTTCAATTCACAGCTGAAGGAGATGTTGCAAGGATGAAGCTGCAACACATCTACCTCGGAGACAGGTACAACCTTGGGTCTGCCACCTGCGTATGGTGGAACAACAGCATCAATGGCTGGTCTACCGAGGGCTGCTGGCTGGAGGAGCAGACCGACCACTACACCATCTGTGTCTGCGATCACCTCACCAACCTCGCCGTCATGATGGATATCTATGGCGTCCTTGATAGTCATTTACACGTACGTTTAAGCTGTATGCTCAATATTTTGGGGACAAAAAACAAGTAGAGAGAGAGAGAGAGAGAGAGAGAGAGAGAGAGAGAGAGAGAGAGAGAGAGAGAGAGAGAGAGAGAGAGAGAGAGAGAGAGAGAGAGAGAGAGAGAGAGAGAGAGAGAGAGAGAGAGAGAGAGAGAGAGAGAGAGAGAGAGAGAGAGAGAGAGAGAGAGAGAGAGAGAGAGAGAGAGAGAGAGAGAGAGAGAGAGAGAGAGAGAGAGAGAGAGAGAGAGAGAGAGAGAGAGAGAGAGAGAGAGAGAGAGAGAGAGAGAGAGAGAGAGAGAGAGAGAGAGAGAGAGAGAGAGAGAGAGAGAGAGAGAGAGAGAGAGAGAGAGAGAGAGAGAGAGAGAGAGAGAGAGAGAGAGAGAGAGAGAGAGAGAGAGAGACAGAGAGAGAGAGAGAGAGAGAGAGAGAGAGAGAGAGAGAGAGAGAGAGAGAGAGAGAGAGAGAGAGAGAGAGAGAGAGAGAGAGAGAGAGAGAGAGAGAGAGAGAGAGAGAGAGACAGAGACAGAGACAGAGAGACAGAGACAGAGACAGAGAGCGAGACACAGAGAGACAGAGAGAGAGACAGAGCTATCAGGGTCAAAGCGCAGATCCATTACGACTATATAGCACTTGGAAGGGGTCAGGATAAGGATTTGGGATGGGACGGGGGGTAAAGAAATGGTGCCCAACGATTTGGACGCTCGGGGATTAAACGCCGGCCTGCGTGAAGCGAGACCGTCGCTCTACCGTCCAGTCCAAGTGGTTGGACAGAGAGAGACAGACAGACAGAGAGACAGAGACCGAGAGACATTTTGGGAGAGAGACAGATAGGGAGACAGTAGGACAGGCAGACAGCCTAATATCAAATATTGCTGCTTCTTTCTTCTTCTTGATAGTAGGTGCAGTTTGCATGAAGGGTTTGTCCTCCCGATGACTGCACCAGTACAGATGTTGGTAGACGCGTTTATGTTGAGGATGATAAGAGTTTCAAAAGTGCTTGTTGCGTTGTGCTGTAGACAGAGGAGCGGCGACTAAAACAGAGGTGTGTGTTAGAGGGAGACTTGCCGCACCGTAGGGCGGTGTGTTGTGTTTATGGCGTCAGCTGATCCTTGGTGTTGCCACGAGGCAGTTGTTTTCTGTGTTTAGCTGTTGGTGGCGCCAGGTATAAATGTGGCGCGGGTCAGATGTGACCCAATTTGTTGGTCAACTGCAGATATTTAGCCAGTGCTTTGACTATTTGGTATTTTTCTTGTAACGAGTGGTCACCGCCTCCTAATATATGCTCGATGGTAAAGGGTATTTTAAGTGAGATAAGTACTTGTTTGAAATTTACTCTGGCACTATAATGTCGGAAGCAATGTAGGAGATAGTGTTCGATTGTTTCAGGCACCTGACAGTGGATGCAGAGTTCGTTGATGTCTGTTTTGTACTTAGAGCTGTGTGCTGCTAGTTTGGCAACCTGTTCTCGCAAATTCGTAAAGTCAATATTGACTTATTAAATAAGTGCATAGGTGACATACTAAACATAATAGATAACCTTAAAAAGCTTCATAGAAAACACCGACCTAACCTAACCTTGTTAGTATCTTAAGATAAGCATCTTATTGCTTCGTAATTACAATTGTTACTTAACCTATTATAGGTATAGGTTAAGTAATAATTGTAATTACGAAGCAATAAGATGCTTATCTTAAGATACTAACAAGGTTAGGTAAGGTCGGTGTTTTCTATGAAGCTTTTTAAGGGTATCTATTATGTTTAGTATATCACCTATGCACGTAGTTAATAAGTCAATATTGACTTTACGAATTTGCGAGAAAGGGTTGAGTTTGGTGTGTCCAAGCCTTAACCTGGTCATCGCTATATCAATTTCTCTGCTTTTATATTTGACATGTTTCCAAGTTTTCCATTTCTTTTTAATGGACCCATAGTACAAAGGTGGGCATGACGTTTTCCATTTCGTCGCAAAATCTTGGGTGATGGTATTTTTGAAGGCTCCTTTACGTGCAACATGGGGAATTGGATGACGAGTAATGTGAGGTGTGTTGTGCATTGCTTTGGCTAGTTGATCTACTAGTTCATTATGGACAATACCACAATGCGCTGGGACCCATTGGATAGAGGTATCATAACCGTTCAATCGATGTTCATGAAGAAGTTGAAGACATGGGTAAACAAACTCCTTGCACGTTTTTGAAGAGTACGTAATTGCTTGAATCGCACTCTTGGAGTCACTGCAGATTGTACATGTCCCGATTGGTAGTGTTGTGATTATTTGGAGAGCTTGACATAAGGCATATAATTCAGCTGTGAAAACAGATACTTGGTTTGGTAACCGCCATCCCTGCTTGAGATGGTATTCCGGTATCCATACAGCGGTAGTGACCGAGGGTACGTTGTTCATGATGATGCGAAATCCATCTGTATAAATCGCTGTGGTATTTGGGTAGCAATTTTTCATTGTTGAGAGAAAGACTGAGGCTATGGCTGAGTTTGGTGCAGATTTTGGAATGTTGTCTTCGAGTTGTATTGCTGTATTAGGAGTTGTATAAAGCCAGGGTGGAATAGGGGGAACAGTAAGTTGGGTTTCCGAGTTTTGGAGTAGAGAGAGGTCTATATTGAGGTTATTTGTAGCCCGTGTGAGGAAAGGTTGTGAGTGATTGGTTGGGAAGCAGGGGTTATGTGGGTTAACTGTTGGGTTAATTTTTGATCTGTTGCCTAAACGCGCAAGCTTTGCGAGGAGGCAAGTATGAGGAATGCTATCAAAAGCTCCTTTGAGGTCTAAGTAGAGAACAATACAAAATTTGCTGCTTCTGAGGGAGGTGCGGATTTCATGTTCAAGGCAGAGTATTTGATCGAGTGTGGAGCACTGCGGTCGAAATCCAGCTTGGAGTGACGGTAAAATATTATTATATTCTAGGTACCATTGGAGGCGAGTATGTACTAGTCTTTCCATGACTTTACTGAGACATGATAGTAGGGAAATAGGTCTATATGACGCAGGTTGGGATGGGTCTTTTCCTGGTTTAAGGAACGGAAGAATAATACTGGTCTGCCATTGTGAGGGAATATTTCCGTGAGTCCAGCATAGGTTGTAATAGTTTAGGAGAGTACTATGTGCAGTTGATGGAAGATGTTTAATGAGTTCATATGGAATTCCTCTCCAGGTGTCTTACCAAGAGGTAGGCGGGTTAAGGCTAATTGTAGCTCGCTTAAGGTGTACATGTTGTCGACGCCGGGCATGAGTAGCAGTATGGCACGGTCAATTTCTTGTCTGAGGGGGAGTTCTTGGGCATGAAAGAAGGGTGTTGAGAGGGTAACTTTAAGACATTCAGCAAGAACATTTGCACGCTCCTGAGGTGTTTGACAGAGTGAACCGTTGATCATCAGGGGGAACAAAGGGAATGTTGGGCGACCTTTAATGCTGTTAAATGTAGCCCAGACTTTTGAATGTGGCGTAGTGGGTGTGAGGCTATCACAAAATTTTGCCCATGATGCTCGCTTTGCTGACAGTATGGTTTTTTTTTGGCTTCTGCTGTGGCCCGCAGGAGATTAACCCAGTTCTGTAGGGAGGGTTGACGTCTTTGTTTTTGTATGGCTCGTCGGCGTAAAGCGACTGTTCGTTCACATTCCGCGTTCCACCACGGTTTAAGTGGTTTGTTGGACCTATGTCCAGAAGTTTTCTTGAGCATTTGGGTGGCTGCAGAATTTATGGCCGAGGTGATTGTGGACAGTCGCGTGTTTGGATCTACATCATCTGTATCTGGGAGACAGACAGTATCAGCCCATTTTTTCTTATCTAGTTTCTTAATGTTCCACTTGGGGAGAGTTGGGGGGGGGGGGGTGGCTGAAGGTTAGTAAATTTTATAATGAGGGGTTTGTGGTCACTTCCAATATCTGGTCCAGTATGAAACTGTAGTTCATGTTGAAAGTGTGCAGAGCCAAAACAGATGTCCAGTGAGGCTTCATAATTGGTTCTGTAGTTAAAGTAGGTTGCAAGGTAGGGCGGCGAAAGAAGAATATATGGTGTAGTGTCTAAGTAGTTATATAAATTGGTGCCTGCAGTATTTTGGGTACCTCTACTCCATGTGGGGTGATTTGCATTGAGATCACCTGTAACAATGATCGGTTGCCGTAATTGGTTTAGATAGAATTCTAGTTCATTTAAATTTATTGTGCCACCAGGGTTGTATATACCCAGAAAGGATATGTGTGCACCATTGTAGGGCATTAGGCATGCTAAAATTTCTAGTTTATTATTCACAAAATGTGCAAGCGTTACAGGTTTACATGTCATGTTACTCCGTGTTAGGAGGAAAATACCACCACCCATACAGTTTGGTCTGTCCAGTCTCTGCATCTGAAAGTTTTTAAAAATAGGATTTTGTTTAGGGGTGAGCCAGGATTCGGTTATGAAAGCTAAGTCCGGTTTGGATGAGTAAAGGAATTGTTTAAGTTCTGTGAGGGATGTTTTAATGCTTTTTGATTTCCAAGTCATGAAGGTTAGGGGAGCCATTTAGGATGTGTGGGTTATGGATGTGTCTGTTTTCCTTGGCATGCCAGTAGTAGTACGTGTTGGATACCTAGATGTGGATGTGGGCTGTGTCTTACTCTTGGTACTGGCGGTTTGGGTTTGTGGCAAGTCAGCCTGTGGAATGATTTTGGTAAGGCGTGCTAGGGAGTTATTTATGAGTTTTTCTATCATCTGTTCAAACAATGTGTGTCCAGCAATGGTGGCTTTGTTTGGGCGGATGTCAGTGTCTGTAGCTGTTGATGGGATGTCTTTTGGGTCAGCCTCAGGAGTGGGTTGTGTTACTTGTGTAAAGAATTTAGTTAGAAGTCGGTCCAGCGTCTTTTCTAGTACATTTTCAATGCGAGTGACAAGAGTTTCAACAAGATCAGGATTCAGTTGTGCATTTTGTGAGAGATGGTTGGACCCTGGGGTTGTGGGAGTGTCGGTGACAGATATATCAGGTACACGCAAAGGTTGTGTTTGAGTGCGAGATAATGTTTGATGGTGGGCTGTGTTAGGTTGTTTCAGTGCACTACTGTATAGCAGGTTGTTGGTAGGGAGAACCTTAGATTTTGCTGCTGCTGCTATGTATGAAGGACATTGTTTGAATGTAATGTCGTGATCGCCACCACAGTTTGAGCAGGTAAGTGTATCTGATGTACAATCTTGCGTGTAATGGGAACCAGAGCATTTCCCACATTTAATGTCTTTGGTGCAGCCTTTCCAGGTATGGTTAAAACCTTTACATTTAAAACACTGAGTGCGACGTGGTATATACACTTCTAGTTTATGGAGGAAGCCGTTTAACCAAATCCTCTCAGGGGGAATGTAGTCTAGAAAGGTAAACAGAGCAGTGCCTGTATCACTCAGTTCTCTGTTTGTTCTTCGCATAATTTTTTTGATTCCATGGATCGGGATGTCAAGTGTCTCAAGTTGTGCTTTGATGTCGTCTACACTGATGTCTACCACATGTCGGATTACATATTTTGTTAATCGGTCCCCTAGTGGTTTGTAGCACTTGACTTTGTGGCCACAGATGTCAGTAATGTCTGAAAGCTTTAGTTCTTCGCCATGTTTGTGGTCCACTGCGATCAGGTTTTTTTGTTTATTTGGTCTCATATTGTGCACGTTGATCCCGAATATCTTGGGAATGGCATTATATAATATACTTTGTGCCCGGCTATTTCTGAACACATTTTCCTCTTCGCCATTAAAGGCAATGATGAAAGTTTGCAAATCAGAAGAACTTGGCCTACCTTGGTTGTGCAGTGGATGTTAATACTGGGGCCCCGTGGTGCCGGCATGGTCTCTGTTTACCTGTGTAAGTTGGCGGCGTTTCGCCTCTAATCTGTTTGCCTTGCTGTGATGTTTGCTGTCTTGGAAATCTCCATCTAGATCCTCTTCTAAGACCGGGTGACGTTCATGATCTAAATGTGTGGTATGCAACAGTGGTTCCCCAGTGTCCTCAAAGGTATCGTCAATATTTGTAGGAGAGACGCTGCGTGAATCTCCATCAGTCGCCATGACATCCACATGGTTTTTTTGCTGCTTCACATTGTATTAAATTCCTTTTGTATAAACCACGCATCCTCAATTCGCCTGAACCTCTCGACATTATATCATCTTACATCACTACACAACACAGCGCTCCTGTCCGAACAACTTCCTGTTGTCTTCAACAGTTCCTGGTTCCATCTTCCTGTTGTCTTCAACAGTTCCTGGTTCCATCTTCCTGTTGTCTTCAACAGTTCATGGTTCCATCTTCCTGTTGTCTTCAACAGTTCCTGGTTCCATCTTCCTGTTGTCTTCAACAGTTCATGGTTCCATCTTCCTGTTGTCTTCAACAGTTCATGGTTCCATCTTCCTGTTGTCTTCAACAGTTCATGGTTCCATCTTCCTGTTGTCTTCAACAGTTCATGGTTCCATCTTCCTGTTGTCTTCAACAGTTCCTGGTTCCTTCTTCCTGTTGTCTGCAATAGTTCCTGGTTCTATCTTCCTGTTGTCTTCAAAAGTTCTTAATACCGTTATATTCTGTTTAACTGTCCATTTTACGGTCAAATGCTTTTCACCTGTTTTTGGTACCATCATATGCTGATCAACAGTTCTTTGTACCATCATATGCTGTTCAACAGTTCTTGTTAACATCATATCGTGATCAACACTTCTTGATACCATCATATGTTGTTCAACAGTTCTTGGTACCATCATATGCTGCAAGCCCCTTGAGAATCTCTGCCAGCAGACTTTAAGATTATGGCTATTGAAGGAAAAAAGAACCAGACAAATCCTCATCTGCCTCGTAACATTGCACAGATGCATACAGAAGCAAACATGGCATCCGACAGCTTCACTTACTTCACAGATGGGTCAGTAGACCAGCAGGGACAAGAAACCGGAGCTGCAGTTAAAACAGGAAACTCTGTAAATAGTTGGAGACTCTCAAATGGGTGTTCGACTTTACAAACAGAGATGCTAGCCATTCAAAAGGCTAGCAAAAGGCCATTGAAACCTTGCAACAAGAACACATATGTGATAACATACATCTGATCACAAATGTCATATCATTAATGCAAACACTCAAACGACAAGGCCGACGGGTACTTATCAACTGGGTGCCAAGTCATGTGGGAATAGTAGGAAATGACATTGCAGACGAAGCTGCAAAACTTGCAACTAAGAGAAGAAATGTAGACATTTACATACCACAGAGTCTATCACAGATTAAGAAAGTAATTAGAAACAGAGCAATGCAAAAGATGTACAGTGACCACAACACAGCATTTGCAACATCAGGATCTGCGGGTTGGTACAAGAATTCAACCAACTACGAACCACTTAGTTTGATGAAAGGGAGCAGTACAGCAACAGAAGTGCACTTACATCGCATCAGGCTTGGATACCGATGTGCATGGGAAATAGCTTACAGGTTCCGGAAGATGAGAGGGAATGTCAGCACTGTGGACAAATCCCCGACAGACCCCTGGAACATTATCTAACACAGTGCACAGTTACAAACCCATTAAGATTTCAACTTAGATTCAACAGAGCAGAAGAAGTTGTTAAACACATATGGCAAAATCTTACTAAAGCGACCATACGAGTAATAAATACTCATTCTCCGCCCCCAAGTAAAACAGAAACAAGCAACACTTAGTGGGCCAGCCAGAGGCTGAGGGCCAGCGCAGGAATATCCCTGAAAAAAATATGCTGTTCAACAGTTCTTGGTACCATCATATACCGTTCAACAGTTCTTGGTACCATCATATGCTGTTCAACAGTTCTTGGTACCATCATATACCGTTCAACAGTTCTTGGTACCATCATATGCTGTTCAACAGTTCTTGGTACCATCATATGCTGTTCAACAGTTCTTGGTACCATCATATGCTGTTCAACAGTTCTTGGTACCATCATATGCTGTTCAACAGTTCTTGGTACCGTCACTTAGTCGCGCTATACAATTGTTGATAATTAATATCATGTTATCCCGTCTCAGGTGTACCTTCACTGGATAACTGTCATTGGGTGTTCCGTCTCTGTCATCTGTCTGCTGTTGACTCTCATCTGCTTGTCACTGGCTCTCACCTCAGCCAAGGTAACACAAATTTATTCACTACTTCTGCATAAAAAATTAAATGAAAGTAAAAATGTGTTATATAGAGATGTTGTATGAAAATTATATTAATGTAAAAACAGCTATATTATTTTAAACTAACCTTTAAGGATCAAAATGTGTTTGAGGCTAACACTGTTGGCAGTGTGCTTTCATCCTGTTTTCCCCACCTAACTGCAAATTGAGAGGTCGCACTTCAGCCCTCTTCTCCTCCTTATAACTTGGTTCACTGTGTCTGTTTTTATTAAAATTTGTCTCTTGAGTCTGTCTCTACAATCTCTCTGCTTAGCTAGTTTCATATCCTCGCATCTACTACGTTGCAAACTCTTTACCTAGTTATTACTACTTAAAGAATCCGATTTGCTTAGCACTTGCTATTTAAAGCTCCCCCAGAGCTTGGCACTTTCTATTTAAAGCTCCCCAGAGCTTGGCACTTTCTATTTAAAGCTCCCCAGAGCTTGGCACTTTCTATTTAAAAGTTTCAAAGGCTTTTGCATTTCTTCTGAAAGTTCCTCAGGGGTTGGCACTAATTATGTAAGTGTCCTAGGGCCTAGCATTTACTATTTACAAAATTTACAAATTTCAAATTAAAAAAAAAAAAAAAAAAAAATAAAGTTCTCCAAGGCTTGGTGCTTTCTATTAAAAGGCTTGTTACTTGATATTTCAACATCCCAAGGCATATAGCTATTATATGAAGGTCCCAAAGGCTTGATACATACTATTTAAAGATACTCAAGGCGTGGTACTAACTATTTAAATGTCCCAAGGCTTAGAATTTACTATTTAATAGCCTCATGGGTTTGCATTGTTCTACTGAGCTCCCTCTCTTATATCGTGTCATAGCTAGAGGTCCTAGTGAAATCTTTCTGTTACCTCGTGTGACACATGGACCAGCTGTTTGTCACCCTCTGTGAGTTTGTGTGTCTCTCTCGTTGTTTGATGCTCAGTGTTGACCTCCTGTGGCTTCAATATCCCAGGGTATATTCCTGGGATATTGCTCGTTGGTGCTATTCAATGCTCTGTGATATCCTGTGGTTCTTGACTGTCCTCTTGGGGCACTGTTGTTTGGTGCTCTGTGATATCCTCCTGTGGCTGACAGAAGCCCTCTGGTGGCACCGGTCCAAGTTGCTGGCATATCAAACACAAACAGTGAAATCAGCGAATAATCAGGAATTTCCATTCATGTCCATGTAAAGAGGTTTTCTTCAATTATTTTTGGCTTATTTAATATTTTTTGCATTTTCGCATTTCTTTATTTCTTCTACTAATATTTTTTTATTGTATTATTATCTTAGGGTTTACTATCATTGCACAAAGTTGTACATTGGCTTTACTGAGATGTCGAGGACGTTGTAGAAATTTTTTTTACTTGATCTTTCTTTATCACTCCCTCTGTATTTCCACCTATGTCCCCTTGTGAGTGTACCACCCGTGTTAAATAATCCGCCCTTACCTACTCTGTCAATTTTTCTGAGAATTCTGTATGTGTGAAGATCATGTCTCCCGCGCTCTTCTGTCTTCCAGCGACGTGAGATGCAATTCACGCGGCCTTTCCTTGTTACTCATGCCTCTTACTTCTGGGTCTGGTCTTGTGGCATACCGCTGAACTTTCTCTAGCTTGCTTGACACTTGCTTATGCATGACAAGGTATGTATTCCATGCTTTGGCGTATATTCCAGGATTGGTTTTACATATGTGGAATACAAGGTTCGTAATGATTTCTAACACAAGTTTCTAAAGGCAGTTCTGATGTTAACCTGATACGCTGCTGATGATATTTTTTTGATGTGGGCTTCAGGAGACAGGTTCGGCGTGATATCAATTCCAGATCTTCCTCGCTCACCGTTTCATTAAGAACTTCGTCTCCCATTCGTTATCCTGTATCTGGCCTTCTGTCTTCGATACCTAGTTTCATTACCTTATATTTACTTGAGTTGAACGTTAGTAGGCATTTGCTGGACCATTCCTGCAGTTTTTCTAGGTCATCTGTAGCCTTTTTCTATCGTCATCGGTCTTAATCCTCTTCATAATATTTGCATCATCAGCAAACATTGAGAGAAACGAATTTATTTCATCTGGGAGATCATTTACATATATCAGAAACAGCATAGGTCCGGGGACTGAACCCTGTGGAACTCGACTAATCACGTCTCTCATACCATCAATCAACTAATGCACAGGTTCCTGAGCCTATTGGTCTCTATCATATCTACATTTGAAACTGTGAATGAAGTCTGCCTCTACCACATCACTTCCTAAGGAATTCCATTTGTCAACTACTCACACACTAAAACAAATCTTTCTAATGTCTCTATGGCTCATTTGGGCATTCAATTTCCACCTGTGTGCCCTAGTACTTTTGCTCCTTTTGGCACAAGTACATAAGTTTAAACTGTGGCACTACTCTATGTGAGGAATTTATGGGTAGAACGGCTGAGTGCACCGCTTGGGATTCGTATTCCTAAGGTTCCGGGTTCGATCCCCGGCGGAGGCGGAAACAAATGAGCAGAGTTTCTTTCACCCTGATGCACCTGTTTACCTAGCAGTAAATTGGTACCTGGGAGTTAAACAGTTGCTACGGGCTGCTTCATGGGGATGTGTAACAAAAAGAAGGCCTGGTCAAGGACCGGGCCGCGGGGACGCTAAGCCCCGAAATCATCTGAACATAACTCAAGATAACCATGTCTCCGCCATTGCCCAGGATCGAACCCCGGTCTCCAGGATTACGAGTCCTGAGTGCTGTCCACTCAACCACCAGGCGCCTTGTGTGGGTGTGTGAGTACTCACCTATTTGTACTCACCTACTTATTTCTGCAGGATCGAGCATTGACTCGTGGATCCCGCCTTTCGAGCCATCGGTTGTTTACAGCAATGACTCCGGTTCTATTTCCTTATCATACCTAGTTTTAAAATTATGATTAGAATTTACTTCCACAACCTGCTCCTTAAGAGCATTCCCATTTTCCACTACTCTCACGCTAAAAGAAAACTTCCTAACATCTCTGTGACTCATCTGAGATTCCAGCTTCCACCCATGTCCCATCGTTCTGTTACTATTCCGTGTGAATCTTTCGTCTGTGTCCACTCTGTCAATCCCCTTGAGTATTTTATAGGTTCCTATCAAATCTCCCCTCTCCCTTCTTTTTTCTAGTGTCGTAATGCTTAGTTCTATCAGGTGCTCTTCATACCCCCATCCCTCGTAATGCTGGGACGAGTCTCGTTGCAAACTTCTGAACCTTTTCCAGTTTTCTTATGTGTTTCTTCAGGTGGGGACTCAATGATGGGGGCGGCATACTCTAAGACTGGCCTGACGTAGGCAGTGTAAAGCGCCCTAAATACCTCCTTACTTAGATTTCTGGATGATGTTCTGACTTTTTCCAGTGTAGAGTACGCTGCTGTCGTTATCCTATTTATATGTGCCTCTGGAGATTAGGTGTTACATCCACGCCCAGGTCTCTTTCTCGCATCGTCACTGGTAGGCGGTTCCCTTCATTGTGTACTGTCCCTTTGGTCTTCTATCACCTAGTTCTATTTCCATTACTTTTCATTTGCTCGTGTTGAACTCCAGTAGCCATTTCTCTGACCATCTCTGCAACCTGTTCAGGTCCTCTTGGAAGATCCTGCAATCCTTATCTGTCACAACTCTTCTCATCAACTTTGCATCATCCATGAACATCGACATGTAGGACTCTACTCCGGTAAACATGTCGTTAACTTATATTAGAAATAGAATGGGTCCCAGCACCGATCCTTGAGGTACTCCACTCGTTACTGTTCGCTAGTTCGACTTCTCGTCCCTTACCATAACTCTTTGGATCCTTCCTGTTAGGTAGTTCCTTATCCATGCTAGGGCCTTCCTCCCATCCCCGCCTGCCTCTCGAGTTTAAACAGCAGTCTCATGTGCGGTACTCTATCAAAGGCGTTTTTGGTAGTCCAGAAATATGCAGTCTGCCCAACCTTCTCTGTCCTGTCTTATCCTCATTATTTTATAATAGAATTCCAAAAGGTTTGTTAGGCACGATTTCCCTTTCCAGAACCCATGTTGATGTTTGTTCACAAACCTAACGTTTTCCAGGTGTGCATCCAGCCGTAGCCTAATTATTCTTTCAAGTATTTTACAAGGGATGCTTGTCAGTGATACAGGTCTATAGTTAAGTGCCTCCTTCCTATCACCTTTCGTGAAAATCGGTACAACATTTGCCCTCTTCCGGCAATTGGACAATTCTCCTGACATAAGTGATTCATTAAAGATCGTTGACAGAGGCACGCTGAGGGCCTGCGCTGCCTCTTTTAGTATCCACGATGATACTTTGTCTGGTCCAACTGCTTTAGATGCATCCAGTGTTGTCAACTGTTACATTACCTCCACTGCTGTCACCTCTGTTTCTGATAGTCTTTCATCTAGGGTTTAATAAATAAGAGATTCATCATCTCTTCTAACAATGTGAGCTGCTCAGGCTTGGTTGTGAACATTCCTTGGAAACTGGCATTCAGTGCCTCGCAGATTTCCTTGTCACTTTCAGTATATGACCCCTCTGTTTACCTTAGTCTTGTCATGTGGACGTTCACCGACATTTTCTTCTCATATAGCTGAGTAGTAATTTAGGTGTCCTTTGTTTTGATCGCAATATCGTTCTCATAGTTCCTTTCCGATGTTAGTCTTATGTTAATGTAATCGTTCCTAACTCTGTTGCATCTGATCCTGTTGTCCTCTATCCTTTGTCTTCTATACTTCCTCCACTATTATTATAGTGGAGGATTATATTCCTCCTATTAAATTATAGAGGGTTATTATATTCTTTCTTATTTTTTCACTTTACTGTTGATATAAATCTCTCTTCAGCCTCCTGGCATTTCCGTATGACTGGGTCCATCATATCTTGGACTGTTTTTCCTCTAATTTCTTCCTCCCACTGCATTTCTCCCAGATAGTCCCTTATCCCCCCTGTAGTCCTCTTTCCTGTAGTCGACTCTCCTTTCCCAGGCCTCTTGCCCCATGGTCACAAGTTTGAATTCCATCATGTAGTCAAAGACTAGGACACAATGGTCGCTGGGCCCCTAGATGTATTTCACGTTCCAAATTCTCGATGTCTTCTGCGTTCTGGGTGAAAATCAGGTCTAATAGGCTCGATGCAACTCCACCTCTTTCCCTTGTGTCTTCCTTCACATGTTGTGTTAGGAAATTCCTGTCAATAACATCTACTAACTTTGCTCCCCACGTTTCGTTCCCTATATGGGGATGCCTTGATTCCCAACTTATCTCTCCATGATTAGGGACCCCATGAACAGCAGCTTCGCTCTCATTCTGTGAGTTAATGTTACTGCCTCTGCAGTTCATCTATTCATGCCTTGTTGTCATCATACTCCTGCCTGGGTCTTCTACTGTTTGATGGGGGATTGTAGATTACCAAGATCACAATCTTCCTCCCACCTGCTGTCGAACTGCACAAGTTCCATGTATGGATCTTGTGCTCTCATTGGTAACCCGATTTCCCAGGTCTTCAAACTTCCATTTCCGCTTTATTAT
Source organism: Procambarus clarkii (assembly GCF_020424385.1). Lineage (NCBI taxonomy): Eukaryota > Metazoa > Arthropoda > Malacostraca > Decapoda > Cambaridae > Procambarus > Procambarus clarkii. Next base: position 12,545 of record NW_025568342.1, on the reverse strand, counting down.
GAGTGCCACTTCTCCTCCCTGTGTCTGTGTCCTCTCTTTTCTTATCACCTGATAGCCCTCTGGAAAGATTGCATCCGAGATCATGTCATTTATTTTGGTTTCCACTATTGCAACTCTGTTAGGATCTGCCCCACTAACTCTTTCTTTTATCTCTTCTGCTTTATTGGATACCCCATCATTATTGGTGTACCAAACCATAAGATTCTTCATGAAAAATCTGGTACCAGAGTTCGCCCTTTCTCTGGAGGTCTGGTGGGGGTGGGGGGGGGATCTGGGGGGTGAATGGGTGCTGGGGGGATCCAAGAGAGTGTCTGGGGGGTGAATGGGGTCTGGAGGGGTGCATGGGAGGTGAATGGGGGCTGGGCATCTAGGAAGGTCTGGGGTAGGGCCTGGGTAGATTGGTATGGAGTAGGAAGGGCATACTGAGTCTGAAGATTAGGGAGGGTCTGATAGACATAGGGGGGTTGAGAGGTCAAGAGTCAGATAGAGGTTGAGAGGTTGGGGAAAGGAGAAGGATAGAGGGGGTGGGGGGAAGAGGGGCAGATGGAACATGGATAGTGAGAGTGGGAGAGAGGTTGTATTAGTCAGGGGAAACTCAGAGGTTGGAAGGGGTGGGCAGATTCCCCCATCCCCCACGAGGGGTCCATATGACCCCCTCACAAGGGTAAGGGGTCACATGGAAGGAGAGGGGCTGAGGAGAGGGTGAGGGCTGAGCGGATTTTGGGGGTTGAGGGATTTTTTTTTTTTATTATTATTTTCTACCACAGACGTGGCCACACATTTACAATGCTAACCATCATATATACATTTTCTTCTGTCCTCCATGAACAGGGTTAGAGGTTGAGGGAATGAGGGCTGGGCAGGTTCTGAGGGGTGAGCGGATGAGGGCTGGGCGGGTTTTGGGGGGTTGAGGGGATTAGGGGGTCCTTGGAATGTGGGATTTGAATGTAGATGGATTTGAATGCAATGGGGTCAGAAGAGCCAGGGGAGGTGTTGGTGTTGGGAAGAAAGCTTACTCTATTAATTGATTTGTATTTAATTAATAGATTAATTTAAATTAATCGAAGGGCCACCCTATTTTGACTGAAAAGGGAAACAGATAAGTTAAAGTTAAATGATAAGGACTGAAACACCAGTGCCTATGGATAGGAAACTATTAAAGATTATTCTTTAAACTTTTATGGGCTGTATAATATATTATTGTTCGAAAATAAACTTTCTGTCCTTCACAAAATTGGGGGTTAATACCAGAAGTAATCTACTCCCAGTACGCTTCATCGAAGCTGGTTCTTCCTCGAATATAAATTAGTAATTCTATTAATTAAGAATCATTAGATAAATTGATTAATGGTAAAGAGAATATATGTTGATTAACCAAGCAATTATTCTCATTTGACCTTTATGAGGCTAACATATAACGTTAGATATCTCAAATCAAATAAACTAAATCTCTTCGACTGATCTAGAATTTTCTCAATCAAAGAAATAATAGGAAAGGTTTCAGCTGCTTAGCTGTAATAGTGAACGGAGAGGTAGAGGTGCAATGGCTTCGTCTGCTACTTGCTGCAACACGTGAGTTCAAGCATGGCTTGGGAACATGAGGACCACGACCGCTTACAACACAAGCTGAAATTTCAACTGAATATACTAATTGTTTACACCTACTATCTAGTATCCTCACTATGCCATAAATGGAATAAATTTAATTCCTTATGGACGTACTTATTGTTTGGGGAGGTCGCGTAGCATAACGATGGACAGTGCACAGTACAAGGATATAAAGAGTACTCAATATAAACAATACTAAGGCACTTAACCTGCTGGTTGTCCACTGAAGCAATCCTAGATTGCTACTGGATCAATTGCACGCTACTACACTGATTAAATGCAAGGGCCTAACGTAGTATTGATGGAAATCGACTCTCCCGGGACGCACGATGTGATTGTTGGCGTCTCTAGCGACGAAGCATGGCGAATAGCTGTGTCTCTCCGCCCTCCCTCAACTCATCTCCCGCATTCACAACAGAAATTACTAATCACGGATAATTCTTTTCCATGTAATTACTGATGTAATGCGTTAATGAGAACCGGGTTGCAATTATAGGGAATTAAATAATATCATATTCTCGTTATATGGTGTTAATCGAGAAATAGAGAGAAATTTTATTTCCTCCATAGCATTCGTACATAACAGATAAAACTGCTACTTGATAATAATTTCAGTTGATAACTCTCGGTTTTGGATTATTGGGAGTTATATTATCCATAGTTAATTATTGTACGGACTACTGATAATTTTAGAGAACCACATTCAATTCTCTAACATATTGGTAATAAATATATTTAGATAGACATTATCTGACGCAATCCTGCCTCTCGATGTCATGAGAATATTAGCAATAGGCTCAGATAGAGAAATATTAATTTATGTTAACACTTCCGTTAGTGAAATTAATAACTACTGTAATTAGTATATAATAATGATGTATTATAATACAATGGTAGTGTGTTAGTGTTGGAAATTTCCAATATAACTCCGGGGGGGGGGGCGGGAGGGGGGAACTCTGGTCGCAGTTCAATGTTGAGTACTGACATACCTATCCCGAAGTTAATATTAATGTTAGTATGTTAGTACGTTAGTACACACATAACGGATGTCCCGTAATTGTCAAGGACAGACAAGACTTTAAGTCTTGTAAAGGAACTCATGTTAAATGTAAAACATGGAATTGTGAATCATCTAAAGTTAACTACTAAAGCCTACAATGTACTTAAAGACTGGTGTCGCGATGACGTGTAACGGTTATGTTACTAAGTCTTAAAGTTTTGTAAACTCATAGATGCTCTAGATGGAATAATGTTATAGTTGATAGCCTACACAAACAAATTAATGATTAAATCATACAATTTAAGGTAACTGAAAATCTACTGTGAGATGAATGTCTTGGGTCACTGTGACTTGTAACTGATTTGTTACCTGACATCACAACACAGCACTATTATGATTACTCAAATTGAATGGTAAATTTTTTGTTCTTAATCAGAGCTATAATAGGCTTGTAGTTTCCGTTTACATTGTTGAGCAGCTGCTATTAGTGGGTGGGTGCTTGGTGGATCAGAATTGTTGTCCCCGGAAACTGTAGGTGAAGTTGGTTCTGTTAACCCTTTAACTGTGCAACGCGCCTGCAGGCCCAGGCTTCGGGTGCGATACGCGCCTCCAGGTGTTTTTATTTTTCACTTCCATTCAAAACTCCCGCGGATACATGGGGTTCACATCAGCTTTCTCAGGGCTCTTGTAAACAGACGCCATTTAAAAAAAAATCATGGTCCACATTGCCAGGTGTCAGAGCCTCAGTAGTGAGTGAGCAACCAAGGCTGGCGCTCGCAGCATGAGCGCACAGATCTGCTGTTCAGCGTGTGACCACAGCATTGCCTAATAATGTCAAAATATATATATATAACCTGTATTATTTAGCTGTGATAGTATTATAGAAGAGCCTGAGTGGGATAATGACTGGGTACAATGTTCAAATATCAGTGATTCAATGCTGTTCACGATGTTCACAGCGCTAGCCACAGCACCACAGCATTATTTCGTCCATCTAGGAATCTTCAAACGACTTCTTAGGTTCCTTTTCAAAATAAACTTGTGGTCAATTATTCATTTACAGAAATTAGTGACCAGGATTGGCCCATACGAGGCAGCTGCTATTGGCCCATACGAGGCAGCTGCTATTGGCCCATACGAGGCACCTGCTGGTGGCCCAAACGAGGCAGCTGCTATTGGCCCATACGAGGCAGCTGCTATTGGCCCATACGAGGCAGCTGCTATTGGCCCATACGAGGCAGCTGCTATTGGCCCATACGAGGCAGCTGCTATTGGCCCATACGAGGCAGCTGCTATTGGCCCATACGAGGCAGCTGCTATTGGCCCATACGAGGCAGCTGCTATTGGCCCATACGAGGCAGCTGCTAGTGGCCCATACGAGGCAGCTGCTATTGGCCCATACGAGGCAGCTGCTAGTGGCCCATACGAGGCAGCTGCTAGTGGCCCATACGAGCTATTTTGGTGAGGGATGTGACATCGTAATTGTAGCATCGTCTGCTGTCTGCTGTGTGATTTCTCATGCAGTGTATGATGGCCACTGTACTGTTTCGACACAATACCGGCTACTTGCAAAGTTCTAGTAAATAAAACATGTAGATAAGTATATATAACATGTGTAAGTAGTGTAATAAAAACAATGCCAGCATGGTGGGAGGAGCTATGTTGGCGAGTAAGATGTTGGAGTGAGGGAGGGCCTGTGTGGGTGTGGCTGCTCACACTCGCGATGTTCTGAATGTGTTGATGGTAAATGTATATAGTGTTTGACAGTGTATAGTGTGTACATATGTTGTAAATATACATAAATGAACATGAAACATTGGTGTGAAAAACTGTATGATGGGAGGGGCAATGTTGACGAAGTGAGGGAGGGCTGGCTGGGTGTGGCTGCTCACACTCGCGGTGTTCTGAATGTGTTGATGGTGAATGTATATAGTGTGTGACAGTGTATAGTCTGTAAATAGATTGTATATATACATAAATTAGCATGATACATGGTAAATATGTGCATGATATGTGTACACAAGTGTCATGCACGTAACAGTGTCCTTGGACATTATGGATGTTTTACTACCATAATATAGTGTACGTGTTCATTATACATAGGATTAGCACGTAAAAACAAAGCAAATATATTTGGAACTGTGCGCAAAAAATGAACATAAATATATTCGCGGCAACTCGCGCGCCCCGCCCCCGGCGCCCCACCGGCCCCGAGAGCATACTGCTCTGGCGCATGGGGAATGATCACGTCACGCCCCACCTTTCGGACCCCATAGCAGCCAAAGTAAGTACAATTTCGAACTTCCGTTGCTATACCCATATAAAGAGAGGGGTTTTTGACACTTTCAGAAGAAAAAATAATTTTTTCCCGAGGTTTCATTTCCTGCGCAATGGGGGGTCATATTTATAGGCCGCGCAGTTAAAGGGTTAAACACTCTCGTTCTGCTAATTCGAGAAGTACCAACTTCTCTAAGGTTTTTATGGTAGTAGTGCCTCGGCACAAAACCCATACTACTCTCAGGATGCCTTGGTGATCTGAGTGGATAGAGACAATTTTGCCTATAGGCCATTCTGACCTGGGTCCATCACTGTCAATCAACACTAGGTCTCCTGGTTTGAGTTGAACCTTATTATAGGGGGCTCGAAGCTCCATAGTGGTACTCTCGTAGAGCTGTGAGGTACTCTCGAGTCCACACCTCATTCCACCTTTCAATTACTCTCGAGAGATGTTGGTAACTTTCCACTAAATCACTCCTAGTCACATGGGAAGGGTCGACGGGATCCTCTTCTGCCAAAGGTATCAGAGGGCTCAGCAGGCCTCCATGAATTAAATGTGAGGGACTCATTGGTTCTCTCTGTGAGAAGTCATCTGATAGGTAAATTAATGGGCGATTGTTGACTCGCGCCTCGACGAGTGTTTGGAGTTCAGAGAAACTAATTTTCTGTCGATGTAAGGTCTTCCTTAAACATTTCTTGACAGTCCCTATCATACGTTCGTAGAACCCACCTTGCCAGGGGGCTCTGGGAGCAATAAATTTCCAGTGGCATTGTCGTCTCTGTATGACAGACTGCACTTCTGGATGATTCTATATTTCTTGTAGGCAGGCTTCTCCTGCCACAAAATTTGAACCATTATCAGATATCATTAGTTTGGGACAGGATCTGCGAGCTGCAAATCTACGAAAAGCTTGGATAAAGGCTTCGGCACTCATGTCAGAAGTCACTTCTAGATGTGTGCCTCGTGTGGTTGCACATGTGAAAAGGCAATGCTTTGGACTATGGCAATGGACTATGCTTTCACTGGTATCTTATCTGGAGTGCCAGTGAGAAGCAAGGCTCCTGTGTAATCGACACCAGTGGTCTCAAAAGGACGAAGATGGACTACTCTCTCCTTAGGGAGTGGTGGAGGTCCTGGGTAAGGACACACTCGAGCGTCGTATCTTTAGCAGATTACACAGAACTTAATGATTGATTTGACAGTTTGACGACCTTGGGGAAGCCAATATTTCTGTCTCAAGTCGGTGAGAGTGTCCAATTCTCCACCATGCAAAGTACCATATTGATGATGATGTAAAACTAGAAGTTTTGTAATAATGTGGTGACGTGGTAGAAGGATCGAATTCTTTGTATCCAAATCAATTTCTGCATGAAGCAGACGTCCTCCACACCTTAATATATTATGAGTGTTGGTATCATACCAGATACCTAGAGACTAAGTTAATTTATCTGGAAGATTTTCATATTCACTTCCATATGTCTCTTGTTGTGCACGTTTGATCCAGTAGAGGATAGGATTGGGAAACTTATGCCTGATACCTCTCTTAGCAAGAAAGTGAAACACATGTGCTGTCACTCTTAATAACTTACTCAAGTTGGAATAATTGTGAGGATTAATAGCTGAGATTCGATGAGGTTCTGGGTCTTTCAAGGGAGTAGTGATACTGGTCGCTATGACTTGTGGTTTCTGTTCGGGCCACTGACCACTAACAAGCCATGAAGGTCCATTAAATCACATTGAAGACTTGATTAACTGTTTTAATGTTAACCCTCTTGATAAGTAATCTGCAGGATTGTCCTTAGTGGGGACATGTCTGAATTTATATCCAGCAGATAATTCATGAATTTCCCTAATTCGATTACTAACGTAGAGAGTTTTATTGTTGTTATTTCTCACCCATTGTAAGACTGCCTCATTGTCTGACCACACTACGATTTCACCAAAGGGGATATTATTGAGTGTCTTGTCAGGAAATGAGCCAATCGTACTCCCACCAGCAGTGCAGTTAACTCCATTTGAGGTAAAGATCTCTTCTTGATTGGAGCAACTCTTGCTTTAGATGTGAGTAAAAATGATTGTGCATTATTGACTAAGTAGGCTGCAGCGCCATATGCTTTGCCAGAGGCATCGCAAAAGACGTGCAAATTCGTGGATAAGTTTTGTCCTGAAGCATTACGAGGAAATTTCAAAACACCTAATTGATTGAAATCCATTGCGAGTATTTGCCATTTATCTTGCAACCCAATTGGTAACGGATCATCCCAACCCATGTGTTTCTGCCAGCATTCCTGCATGAGGAGTTTGCCCCTTATTAATATAGGACTAAGTAAGCCCAAAGGGTCAAATGGTTGACTGACATACGAGAGTAATTTTCTCATGGTAAGGGATGCATTATTGGTTTGTACTGACTTGACATTCATCTTGTCAGTAACTGTGTTCCATTCCACGCCCAGAACTTTTAATTGATTAGGCACCTGATAACCCGGAAATTCTTTCTCGATTATCTGGTTTAATGATTTATTGTTTGAGGCCCATGATTGTAGTGGCATATTGGCTCCTAACAACTCACGGTTAGCCTCATGGTAGATTTCTACCAATTTGGATTTGTCATTAGTAGTTCCCTGGAAATTATCGACATACAAGTTGTCACTGATCTCCGTTTTATAAGGGCTATTTGACTTCTTCAAATGTGTATCTAATGTGGCTTGAAGTAGAAATGGTGAAGAAGTCGCACCGAATAGCACAGAGGCAAACTGATAGGTTACGGCATCACTGTCAGGATTCAGGGGGTCCTTAATCCAGAGAAATTTGGTGTAATTACGATCCTCCTCTTGCAAGCCTACTCTAAGGACAGCTTTACTGACATCAGCAGTATAAGCAAAAATACCAGTGCAGAATCATAATAATACATCATGTAGCCTTTGTGTTAGGCTAGGTCCCGTTTGGAGACATTCATTCAAGGACACGCTGTTTGTCTTCACTTTGGCACTACAGTTGAAGATGATAGGTATTGGCGTGGTCAATGAATCTTTCACCATAGCGTGATGAGGTAAATAGTGACCTGTTTTTCAGTCATCATTATCAACAACTTCGATAAATTTACTATTGAATTGTTGTTGAATTAATTGATGATACATGTTCAATTTATCTGGCTGTTTCTTCAGCCGTATTAATTGAGACTGTAATTGAGAGGCTGCCATGAAATAATTAACTGGTTGTGGATGATTCAACTTCCATGGCAGTCTCACCCAGTATTGTTTGTCTTTATAGACAACTGTGTCCAGATATTGCTGGTAAGTCCACGTATCATCAGGGCTTGGTTTATCAGGGACAATACCTAAAGTGTCTAAATCCCACAGACGATGTACAGGTGGATCAGACTCATTATCTTCAGATATTTCTCTGAAATGTAGGGGTGACTGTTCCAAGCCTAGTCACGCCACTATTGAATTGTTAGTTTGTTTGTTGGTTGACGCTGTTTTTTTTGTTGGAAAAGCACCGGTCCAGTGAGCAATTTGCCTCCAGCAGATGACAACAAATTCATTCCATGTTGTCTGGTGCATCCTGTTATAAATTTATAATAATAGTCAGCGCCTATTTGGATACCAACATCTGTGAGGCAGTCAGAATTTATCTTGTGATCTGCTAGCCTCATGCGGTTACGTTTGAGATAGCTTGCAGTGCGAGCTAGTCCTGTGACCTGCAGGTCTGAAGGAAGTTTATCTACTATCACCGCTTGTATTGGACTAGTGGAAGATCCAAGTCTCACTAACACCTTGACTACTTAGTATTCCCGAGGTCCACTATTAGTCAAGAACCCAGAAGTATTCAGTCTCACACTTTTGACAGGTTTTAATTTCAACTGCTCGACTAATTGTTGTGTGATGAAGGTTTTCTGTGATCCTTGATCAAAGATACCTCTAGTGTTAACTCTAGACTTCCTATCAATTAGTTTGAGTTGAGCTGTAGGCAGAGTAGTATTATTGAATACATTTATACAGAGTAGTATACATTTATTTCTTGGTATACCTTGCAATATTGTACTGAGGTAGAATTCATAGAATCCTCCCTAGGTGTCACAGATTGTGTAGAAGTTTTTCTACATAAGGCATAATGATGTAGACCTTTGTTGCATCTACTGCACAACCGTAGCTGTACTACACACTTACTGGGATCATGAGAACCCATGCACTTGGCGCATCTGTGTAATTCTTGTAGCCGTTTAATCCTGGTTTTAAAGTTAGGATAAACATTGCATTTGTAGGTGACATGTTCTTGATCACAGAACAGACACCTTCTCTCTCTGGCTGAGTTTGTCCTTTTAGTAGACATATCAGTTGTATTGTCAGAGGGAAATACAGAATAAATACCAACACTACCACTCCTTTTTCCAGTGGATGGAGTAGTCCTAGGTTTGGATTTATTGGATATATTTAAAGTCGATTTGGGTTTGACTGAGTTGTCAAGGTTAGGTTGTTTAGACTCAGGTTTAATCTTATCATGAGTCTTCAACCTGTTAACCGTTATTCTCAGTTCCTCAAATATTTGCTCGAGAGTGAGAAACTCGGTATTATAGTGTGAGCAGATTTCTGCTAAAATATTTTGAGGTAATTTCCTCTGTAAAAGTAACTTAATTGACCATTCTGTGGCTGGCACATCAACTTTAGTACCTAAGGCCTTCACTAGAGACACTACTTCTACCCTGAAGCTTTGACGTGAGTCTGGTCGGTTACTTGGTGCATTCAGATCCAGTAACTGGCAACTTGGTGCATTCAGATCCAGTAACTGGCAATACAGGTTAGCTATACTCAACTCCTTGTTGCAATAGTTCAACTTTAGTAGTTTTATAGCTTCCTCATAATTATTCTCAGTGAGTGCTAGGTTATTTATGACCTTTTTAGCCTCCCCTTTGAGAAGACTAATCAGGTAAGAGAATTTAGAAACTCTGTCAAGAGAAGATTTGTTATGTATATGAACTTCAAATGAAAACCAAAATGTGTCCCAATTTTCTTCATCCAGCCCTGCAAATGTAGGTAAGTCTAAAGTAGGTAGACGAACCTCAGGTAATTGATTACTGTATTGAGACATGGCATTTTTTGCATTAGATTTATGTTGTTTTACTATATTGGATAGTCCATCAAGCATATCTTGAGTCTCATCTTCATACTGAGAAATATCTGCTAGAATTTGATCTATTTCACCAGGATAAGTTTCAGTTGCATTCAGTAGGTCGAGATAAGACTGAACTGTAGAGCTGACTTGATCAAATTTAAGATCAGTTACTCTCAATGATGTTTCTAGTTGATAGTAATCAATGGGAGTTGCTTTAGACAAAGTATCAGACTTATTAATTAGTCTGGTTAAATGACCTTTAAGGCCAATATAGGTTCTCCTTAATTGTTCAGGAGTAGCCATGTTGGTTTTAAGTCCAAGTTTCATAGGACTTGAATAAGTATTACTAATGAAGCTGGGGTACTTGCTCATTAGTTGACAAGTAATATTGAATATAGCCTAAATTAATCTGGCTAAATTACACTCTACCTCACTCGAGGTTAAATGTACCTACCTAACAATAAGTAGCTAAGGATTTTGAACAGTACTTGAATGTCACCATTAACTTTCTTGCAGCTAGCGCTTCTTTATCACCATTAGATGTTATAGTGATCATTCAGCAGCACTCAAAATTCATACACACAAATAATGGATACACAAATTAATTATAATGCATATACTCTAATCAGAGTTACTATAAAGTTTGAATCCCACCCTTGGTAGGGTCACCACAAGAATGAGTAATGTATGCACTACTGACTAGTCCAAGACTAGTTGTAAGAATTTCTACCTAAGAAACTACTAATTTATTTAGTCTGCACTTGTGCAAAACTCAGCCTAAATTCCTACCTAATAAAGGTTGGCATAGATTAATTTATGGTGCAATAATGTAAATATATAGTTGTGCTGTGTTTTTGTTTTTTTTAGATTTTATAGTTTATATAAATGTGCACTTGCACACACAGTTGAAAATACAAATATGTACATTTAATTTTGGCTTGCTAGCCACAGCCTTTTATGGTGGTTGATTGTGTTGACCAACTTGTCAACTACATGTGACCTAGACTCACCTGACGGGTGTACACCTTCTCTTGCCAGGTTTTGCCTGTATGATCTGGCTGTAAATTGAATGTAAGTTATGAGCTGTTGCTCCTGGTGACCTGAAGATTCTTACCTCAGTGTGAGGTATAGGTCTGAGTTTTGTGGGTAATTAACTGTGTCCCACTAGTGCTACTTTATACATGAGGTATAAGCAGCAAATAAATTGGTGTGTATTAGGTTAGCCTAGGTCGTACTCTGCCGGTAGGCACAATTAATAAAATGTGGTTAGCCTAGATTACTACACACAGTAATTAGTTATGATTATGGTATTAATTGTAATACATCCGGTTCAAAGGACCATATTTTTGTGTTGGGAAGAAAGGTTACTCTCTATTAATTGATTGAAATTTAATTAATAGATTAATTTAAATTAATCGAAGGACCACCCTATTTTGACTGAAAAGGGAAACAGATAAAGTTAAATGATAAGGACTGAAACACCAGTGCCTATGGATAGGAAACTATTAATGATTATTCTTTTAACTTTTATGGGCTGTATAATATATTAATGTTCGAGAATAAACTTTCCGTCCTTCACAAAATTGGGGGTTAATACCAGAAGTAATCTACTCCCAGTACGCTTCATTGAGGCTGGTTCTTCCTCGAAAAAAATTAGTAATTCTACTAAATACTATTAAGAAACATTAGATAAGTAGATTAATGGTAAAGAGATTATATGTTGATTAACCAAGCAATTATTCTCATTTGACCTTAATGAGGCTAACATATTACGTTAGATATCTCAAATCAAATAAACTAAATCTCTTCGACTGATCTAGAATTTTCTCAATCAAAGAAATAATAGAAAAGGTTTCAGCTGCTTAGCTGTAATAGTGAAAAGAGAGGTAGAGGTGCAATGGTGTCATCTGCTACTTCCTGCAACACGTGAGTTCAACCATGGCTTGGGAACATGAGGACCACGACCGCTTACAACACAAGCTGAAATTTCAACTGAATATACTAATTGTTTACACCTACTATCTAGTATCCTCACTATGCCATAAAAGGAATAAATTTAATTCCTTATGGACGTACTTATTGTTTGGGGAGGTCGCGTAGCATAACGATGGACAGTGCACAGTACAAGGATATAAAGAGTACTCAATATAAACAATACTAAGGCACTTAACCTGCTGGTTGTCCACCGAAGCAATCCTAGATTGCTACTGGATCAATTGCACGCTCCTGCGCCGATTAAATGCAAGGGCCTAACGTAGTATTGATGGCAATTGACTCTCCCGGGATGCACGATGTGATTGTTGGCGTCTCTAGCAACGAAGCATGGCGAATAGCGGCATCTCTCCGCCCTCCCTCAACTCGTCTCTCGCATTCACAACAGAAATTACTAATCACGGATAATTTTTTTCCGTGTAATTACTGATGTAATGCGTTAATGAGAACCGGGTTGCAATTATTGGGAATTAAATAATATCATATTTTCGTTAAATGGTGTTAATCGAGAAATGGAGAGAAATTTTATATCCTCCATAGCATTCATACATAACA